>CCAG010009387.1:0-63285 GCA_001077435.1 Glossina morsitans morsitans
ACGATGAAGAGCAAACATACTTCCGCAATATAACCAGACGGAACACAGCTGGAAAGCTATCTGTAATGCCTTGCTTCAGCGTTAATGCTTCACGTATGTCTGCCTCTATTTGCATAACGAATCAAATGAAATGCTTTTGCATTGATTATAATGCACCTTCTGACACAGCATTCGGTTTTTGTTATTTTTCATATCGTATGGCTTCAGGCCATTCGCGAAACTCAAATAATCACTTCGGCTCGATTGATAAAATGAAGTCCGATAGGAAAGATGCGCTTTTTTTTTTTTTTTTTTTTTTTTTTTTTTTTTTTTTTTTAGTGAGAACAAGCAAACACTAACTATTGAAACACTAGAATAAAATTTGATTCACTTAACATGTGTTGTCAACCAAAATACTCGTTTGGATGAGCGCAATTTACACTCACATTATTTAGTTTAGCTCTTAAGGTGAGTACAGAGTGATACCAATCATTAGATTGATTTATACATTGATGTAATAGTTATTTTCAAAAATTTCATACACATACATGTCTCCCCATATACAAATGTTTGTATTACAATAATGCTTCTAAGTCCATGACCATCGGGCGCAGGGAGCTATACAATTTCATCTCTCACCACAATATACACCCTATGCTGCAGGGTAGGTTGAACTAGCTGCACTTTTACAAACTTATTTAAATTAATGATTGGACAAAAGGCTGCACTCCTGTAGTATAGTTTCTGCGTAAATCTAAATTTCTACAACAAACATATTTAAATATTCAATATTCAAGAAATGAATGAAAGGTCCATGCCAATGAGTCAATACTGAATATCATTTACCTCATGCAGAAGTTTTGTGGGCGCTAATCTAAACGACATGGCTAAGCAACAGCGAATATACACCGTTACCGAAAACTTGTCTCCTTCATCATCAACTTTGAATTCTTTTCAAACCATTCAAACCATCAGATTAAATGTGGCTTACTTGTCTTAAACAAAGCGGGTACTTCAAAAAGTGTGTAAAGGAAATTTTTGAAAATATCGCAAAAGAGCCAGAGTTCGCAGTTCATATCGAATAGCAAAAGAAAAAAAAAGCGGGGGGTTTATTTTACTTCTTTTTTTTTGACCAGCGCACATCTTCTATGTGTCTATGGTTTTGTCCAGAAAATAGCAAAATGAATGGCGGGCAATGTCATCGAAACAATACTTACCGTCCTCGTCTGGAGTATTAGTTGCATCTTAACTAATATCTACAGACTACTGACTACAGACTACGTGCAGATTTCGTTAAACTCAATCAAACGCGTCTGTCCACGATTAAGACGCTTTTAATTTTCGAAAAAGTAAAAGTATGTTTATACGCGGATTTGTGTCTTTAGATAAAATTTTTTTTTTATTTTTATTTTTATTTATTGACTTTCTTCCTTCAAGATTCTTTATAATGCTTGAGCATCTCTCAGTTTAGTCCATTCACTCCGATTGTGATTTTAAAGTAAAAATATTGCCCAGCACATCAGAAATATGATTGCTGGATTGATAATATACGTCGAGGGATTTTTCAAATTTGGTTGACTTTGTGTATGTATTTGTGTTTACATTGAGTTCTATACTTCTAGTTGTGTTTGTGCTTA
This sequence comes from Glossina morsitans morsitans, assembly GCA_001077435.1. NCBI lineage: Eukaryota > Metazoa > Arthropoda > Insecta > Diptera > Glossinidae > Glossina > Glossina morsitans. The sequence goes on from CCAG010009387.1 coordinate 1,617, forward strand.
TCGTACGTATGTTCATGGGTATGCAATGTGTTCAAAAGGAGGCCTGAGATAAAAATATATTTTATTATTATAGTCAAAAGCTTTTTGCGAATGGTTATAAATAGTTAAAGATATGATGACATCAAGATAAAAATGTTGCAGATAAGATGCATACCATCGCACACGCAAATACGCATAAAATCTAAAAACAACGACAACTGAAGCAAAAGCACAAATATAAGTTAATATATAACGCAACGGGATACAATTAAATGAATGTACGAATTTAACCTGCATCCAATCATCATAATCAACATGGCAGGACATGCAATCAATGATATTGAAAAATGCAAAAACAAAGAGTGAAAAAAAGACTCGAACGATAATATATTTCATTAAGCAAAGAGATAATAAATGAAATTAAGTTTCGCGGCGTCAGGGCGTAAATGAGTGAGAGAGAGAGAGAGAGAGAGAGAGAGAGAGGAGATGGAGAACATTTAAGAATGAAAAAAAACAAAAAATTAAATTTTTAATACATTAATATTTTTACGATTATGAGGATGCACAGGTAAGTATTTTATTATCTCTCAAGATCGCTAAAAGGAGATGCAATGATTTCATTTCTCTTAATGAAATTTTCGTTATATTCTTCTACAGCTGCAGACTGTTTCCGCTTCATGGGCCTCACATCTTCCAATATGTGAATGAATTTCAGTGGCCGATAGCAGAAATTGATTTCAACTTTCAATTGTCGCTAACATAAAAATGATTGATTGCCTTTGTTATTTTTCTATTCTCCCTCAAGTCGTTATCGTTTATCAGGATGAAAGTGTAGAAATATGGTTTGCTTTTCCATTTTCTTTCTATCTTTTCAAGTCAGGATACTCTAATAAGGAAGAGAAAGAGAAAGAGCAAGAGGAGAGAAAAGTGAAACTGAAACTGTTCCAACCTCTTCATGGCAACTAAATGTAATATTTAGTGCTTTGTAGCAGCAATAGATTAACAGTAATAAGAGTAAACTAAGAGTAATAAGATCTTTAAAAAAAAAATAAGAAATTTTTCCTAAATTTAAGCTACGGCAATTCATGTTTTGGTCCTCCTCCCACATAAGGGCTGGCATGAATAAGGAAAGAAGGTATAATTTATTGTATTTTGTCACGACTGTAAACATGGATTCGTATTATATAAAATCGTGTGGGTCCTTAATGGTCGACGTCACCTAATTAAAATGTTTTTGCGTGATTTCATGTAACAACACTTTCTCAGAATAAGACGCTAAGAGCTCGTATCAATTCATACTAACTAATATTCGTAATGTGACGTCAGTGGCGAACACGTCAGTGGTGTAAATTTCGTCAAAAAATCTCAAACATTACGACCTCTAGGTTGAACATAAGCTTACGTGGGCAGACAGATAGAAGGGCAGCCAGATATACAAGCTTTTGATAATTGAGAATATAATTACAAGTTAATCGGCAATAAAATTTGGATACATCTTCTCCGTACATACTCAATGATGATGAAGGGTACAAAAGTTCAATGCTCACAGAGACAGTTCGCACGCCACTAGAATCGTATGTAGCTGTTATCGCTTTCGCTAAAAGAGCAAGACTATGCCTAACGTGCGTATGCCAAACGTGCCACGTCCTATACTTGCAGATAAGTACTATTTGTCACGTCCACAACCCAATGTGCGAAATTGTGCACCTACCAAAAGGACTATTTTAGTCTTTTACTGCCAGAATCATCTATTGGAGAACCTTTAAAGCAAACATGCTCTTGCTTAGGGAATATGACGAAATCGTAAATCGAGTAACGGCTGCTTAATGAAATCACAATTTCGTTTTCAAGAAGCATTTTGTTTATAAAAGCCAAATAAATGTCTTGTCAGGTTAAAGAGTCACCGGGTCATTGATATATGTGGACAATATGAAAATTTAGTTTGTTGCAAAAATGGAATAAGGGCAACAACGGGCCCACTGATATTGCATGCTGAGGCTGTATAAACACAATGCAGTTTTCAAATGTCGTCATCGGTCTTCGGACTTCGGTTTCAAATAATACTTAAAAGATGTTAAAAAGTTGCACAAACATCAGAGATGGCATGGTATATATCGTGTATCGTTTATCGTTTATCGCCTATCCCTTACACACAAATATTTATATAAAGATGATAAATTGATGATGACAATGTCACAATGAATCGTTCGAATTGATCAAGGACTTTTCTTCTTTGAAACTAAAGGGAGGTTTCATTTATTTCGTTTTTCTAATTTCTTTGCTTTCATAGTTCATAGGCTATTAATGCTTATTTGTTTGCTATTGTCGTTACTGTGCTTTTGGATTACGAAAGGAAGGGTAGAAGTAAGTCGTTCATGGTCAGCGTGTTTGCAATTATTTGATATTTATTTAAAATTATGCGATCCGGTTTACTTTAAATCAAGCAATTCCTGAGGATTTCTTTGTGTTACCGAGTATTTGCATTTTTTTAACGTCGAAAAAAGAACAGAAAAGTAAAACTAACTAAAACTTTTTCAAAATACTCACTTTTGCAATAAATGGGAAGCTCGCTAACGCATAGAAGTACATCTGTCTTAAATCATCATCATTATTAACGTAACGTAATGAACGTTATGCTAATTTACGAAAAACTGCATAAACAAAGTTGATAAAAAGTTATGACAGTTGTTTTTCATCTCTAACACACACATACATATAGAACACTTCCTTTTTATATGTGTTTGTGTTTGTGTTTGAATGAAGGGTTCTTTCTTGAAATTTGCTTTCAATTATGCATGAACTGCAACAACAACGACAACACCAACTAGCAGCAGCAGCAGCAGCAACAGAGACATGTTTTCTTTTTATGGAATAATAATCATTACAAACGACATGACGAGCAAAGAAGCAAAAACAAAAGGCGGAAAAATGTTCCAAAACAAAGTGATATTAAAAAAAAAAAAATAAAAAAAAAAAAAAAACAAAACTTAAAATTATAGTATAAACAGCTAGTTACACTTTCAAACACGTGTTCGTACATATACACACTTAAAAAGCTCCTCCCATTTTAACGCATACACAGCAAACGATTACCACTGACTGCTGATCAGTTCATGTGCGGTGGTTGGTTGGTTGCCTGTTCATTTGCATATATCAACTCGTTAACCCTTTTAATAAATTCATTTTATTTAAAATTAAGAATGCAAGAAAAAACAATAAAAAAAAAAAAAAAAAAAAAAGAAGTAAACGACAAAACAAATTTGTGTGCATCACAGGTTGATTGCGTTGAAAACCACAACCACAGATATTACATACAGACACAAACACAAACACACACACACACACACAGGCACAGCCCAATGTGTCCACATTTACAATATAAATGCGATGCATTTGAGTTTTTACTACTACTATTTACTAATAAGTATAAATATGTGAGTTAAACATGTCTTGACATTTCATGTCAGTTTCGTGTCAAATATTGTTTTTTTTTTTTTCTCTTTTTTTAATTTGCTATAAAACCTCATTTAATTAAAATCCAATTAAATTTCAATTTTTGCGTAAATAGACATAAGTAGAGTGGAGGACAAAATGTTGGCGAAACGGAGACAACGAGATAGAGAAGATAGGCAGAAAGAGAGAAAGAGAGAAAGAGAGGAGAATAAGCTTTTAATGTACCTTCGGATCGAGCACGTTCGTCATGGAATAATTGCCTACAAAAGAATGCCAAATAATATTAAATGGCAAATTATTTAAGTTAATTAACCGCAAACTCGTAATAAAGACAATTGAAATTTTTATTTCAAATGCTTGCTGAAGATTTTCAATTATTTACGCCAGCAATCGTTATCACCTTTCAAAAGTTTAAAGTTTTTGCTGAAATCATTGCGACCGAATTTATACGGTTCATATCTCAGCAACTAGACGCTCTGCACAGAATTGTTGTCTTCTATTTCTAAACGACAAAAGTAAAGTAAAGTAAGACCGGCTCGGGCCAGTGGTGCCGCAGCATAGAGGTAATAAGGTTTCGGCAGTGCGTTTCCAAAAAGCCCAGTATTGTTTTCTATGGCCACAAGGCGCCACAAGGCGTTGGCAGTTCAGTTATGAAATTTGAAAAAAAGCTTATTCTACTACAACAAATGTTAATACCTGCTATCAGGTAGTTCTCACTCCCAGTTAACTTTCGTAACTAATCCTTATGCCGTCCTTTATTCGAAGAAGTGTTGCGTAATATGTGGGACTTTCGAACTGCTGTTATAGAAGTAGACCTCTCGATGACATAACCTTCACGCCAGATACTTACATATGCCCGCTCGCCCATCCATCGGTATTCTTATTATATGTCCCTTAAGTTTCACACATTGATTTTTAAAAGTGGCTTTGTTCTTTTGATCGTTTGGCTTTCTTGTTCACTTATTCTTTCGCACATTTTCAGCGAGCACGAAGTGAAACTCCCCGGATGTTGCGGACGAAACCTACCTACCTTTATGGGCGATCGCTGCTTAGGAGCCTGTAAGCATAAAATATCGTACATGCACTTCCGGACTTCCGGACTTCTGGTCTAAATATTGAAGCCCAAGGCACATCTTCACTTATTTTATGCATCCTGCCTGCCTTACATCATAAAGTGCCATCTCTAAGATAGTCGCTATTATATTGTTACGACAGCTTGGGACATGTCAGTGATATAAAAATAACACAAATTGCTCCCAACTTGCTGAATTGCTTGTTTTTAAAGTCCAAGTGGCAGTATGCGAACGAAGACTGCTGCGCCTGCAAAGGAAACAACATCACAGATACCGTCTACGGGCGATCGTTTTTCGCGCAAGCCGAATTGTGTGTGGAACCGGCTCGAGTCGGCTACAGCTTGTAATGGCTGATTACGTACAAGACATCCTAAAATTTTTTCGGCAGTATCCAGGAGACAAATCTCCATCGGTATAAGAACAATTCATGTGACGTTGTTGTTTGGCTTACGTATCAAAACTAATTTTTTCCATACTTTATGAATGCTCCTTTCATGAGACACTTACTTTTGTCAAGTGAGACAAACGTCTCGGCTTCGCACTTGATTGCTGCTATTATGGTCTTGGAGCTTTTTCTAATTCTATCACTCTAGTTGCCAGGCTTGCAACTAAAGCTTAATAGAATGGTGATCGTTTAGGGCAAACGATTTCAATAATAGTTTGTAGGACGCGTAGTAACGCGCGTATGTTTCGACAATAAGGCCCATAAGTTAGTTTGTATATCATCTGGGAGCTCACTGAGGCTACTTAGTTCGCTCCTTACAAGCTTGTGCGGATGCATGCAAACCCGAACGGCTTGACGTAGACTTGTTGTTGTTGTTGTTGTATCTTGCTGTATCTGAGCTTATCTATTTGTCTGTTCAGCTTGTTTTTTGCTTGCACATTACAGGTCGTAATTTTTAACATATATTGATAAAATCTGGTATACTAACATGCCTCGGCCCAAGGACGACACCTATTGAAAACTGTTCGAATCGAACAACTTTTCAACCACTTATTCGGAAAAGTCGTTATATGAAGAAATGTAGGATGATGTAAAATATTTAATGGTGGGCCGTGTACCACTGTAGTGTCTTCACTTGCTGATGCTCTGGCCGTTTTCGCGCACTTGTTTGCTACCCCATTGCGCAGTTCCTCGATCTTTGAAATTACATATATGCCTGAACTCACCGCAATAACCAACCGTAACCATATTACATATTTCGTAATAGCGGCAAAAAAATTCCAAAAAAACAACTTTCCGAAACATTTAAAGAAGACTTGTCACACAACATTTAATCGAATTAAAGCAGACATAACATTAATTTTGCATCTCATTGCCTCAGATAAATAAATATGCCACTGCGAAATTACAAGTTACCCTCTCATTATCTCATCATTGTCGTCATCATCGTTATTTAAGAGAAAATTATTGATTATAGATGAGGTCAGATCTAATATGTAATACGTCCATAAATGATCGAGTTTTACGGACAAAGTAATCGCATCCTGTTTTCCTAAGAGTAATTTAGAAAATTCCAAATATGCAACACCTCTTATTCATTTACTGTTGAAAAGGAAGGATGAAAAAGAATCTCATAAAATACAATAAGTGTATAAACAGGACTTATATATCTCTACACACACGTGCATACAACGTTGCACATATTATGAGTCTTAGCTCACATTGTATTACGTACTGGGACGTATGCAAATTTAAGTTTTCCATTTCCTAATAAACCATAACCATATTTTCACAAATGCCAGTGAAATCTCATTAAATTATGTCTATCCAGTGAACAAACAGACAGACATACATACATGCATATACAGCCATGATATCGTACGTGAATGTCTGCTTATTGCAGAAAATAAAGAAATAAATCTCTTAAACTATAAAAAACAGCAACAAGAGCAACAACAACATATGCCGCAACAAAAATTTATAACCTTTTGAAAATATTTATAAACGTTAGTGTTTTATCATCATTATTATGATCATCATCGTCATCATCATTGCAATGATCTTCACATAAACAAAAGAAATATATAATATAACACTCACTACGCGTACGCATGATTATTATAACTACTCGTCTACGTTTGCTGTTTAAAGCGCACATGCACGCACACCAATGCACATACTTAGTTACACAAACTTGTGTTTCATTTTTTTCTTTATTTTTCAAAGATAGTCAGTCCAGTGCACGTTACTAAACCACTTATGCTACCCAAACTTCGAAAATAAGAATAATAATAATAATCATAATAATAATAATAATAATAATAATAATAATCATAATAATAATAATAATAATAACAACAACAACAATAGCAATCACAATGAAAACAAAGAAAAACAACCAATAACAATAACAACCTTTAGCGCTTGCACAGAGAAACTAGAATTAATGAGGTGTATGCAGAACAATTCACTAGAATTATGTGTGTGTTTTTAAGATGCTCCATGCACTTCGCTTGTTTACGTTCTATTGGTACCTTGTAATGATCAAATATATCGGATTATTTGTATGCATGTGTATATCGTATATGTATAGCGTGACTCTACACCTAATAAACTTTGCGGGAAGTATCCCTTAATTGAGGATTTTGAAATTTCGAAAAAAAATTTTCCAGCACAACTTTTTAAATACACGAAAGGCGTAACATGCTCGTAAAAAAATTATTGATGACGCACCAAAGATTTTTAGCAACATTTATGCTGTAAGATCGATTTTCGTACGAATTCGCACGATTTTCACACAAATATGAATTTCGACATGCAAAACGCTATTTGCACGCTTTTTATTAGATCGTGTAAAAGCTGCAAAAATCAAATCGACATACATTCTTGGAATATCAGCTTCTTCAAAGCAACATTTTCCAATTATTTTATTGCTAATTAGCATATTCCTAATCTAATCTTGTGGTGGTTATAGAAATTCATCCTCTGCTAAACAACCGCACACATAGATACTACTATATATCAGATCGCACTCCGAAGTATTCATTTAAAAAGTTACCCGTAACCTATAGTTATCTTAAAAGAAACATAAAAGACGTTAGATTGCTCTGATAACTAATATTTCGCGTCTCTTTTAAATCTAGGTTAGGTTAATACTGTAAGGCCTGTCAAGCATCTGCAACGTAACATAACAACCGAAAAAGAATATATGCATTTTTTTGCTTGGTTATAAGGAAATTTCAAAATGTGTCCTTGATAAAGTAACAAGAATAGATGCAAGCACGTATTGTAAGAAGTAAATTTCGATATTCAAACGCCTTTCGTTTATAATTTAAGATGCATTGAAGCACTAAAACTTACTCTGGTTGTACTAAAAATTATAACTGGTCGTCTGCTCTCTCTCTCTCTCTCTCTCTCTCTCTCTCTGTCTCTCCAAACTTTCTTTCGCTCGGCGACAATCTTTTCTTTCCCTGCTGCTTTTTTCTTCATCTTTTTCTCCTTCTTATTCTTCTCCATCTCCTTTCTCTTTTACTTCCTTGCCACTCTCTCTATGTCTTTGCACATGTTTCCGATCGGAACAAAAGCAGTAATAGGACACTAGCTGTAAAAAGTTGACTGAATACGATCACAATCTGAGGAATTTCCCCATAATGCGGATTAATCGTTGCGTTTAACAAACACATTTAAAGCGTGTCTAGCCTTTACCAAACGTCCCCGAAACGCAATACAATCTACTAAACTAAAAGATATTTAACTCTCACTCTGACCGCTAATATAATCGCATGAACAGAACTTTTCAAACAACAGTAAACAAACAAGCAGATATGTTTGACTGTTGTTAATGTTGCTATCAATATTGTACGTACATACATAGTATTGAATGGGTTTGTTTTTACATTTTTTTTTTATACTTTGTTTGCAAAAAGGATCAATCGATCGGGGTGCACGCATTCGAAACATATTTTTTTTTCCTTACCGCTGATATGGTTGTTGTTTTTTTCTATTACTTACTTATAGAAAGGCGAAGAATTATTTTTTTTTCTATTTTATATTTACATATATGACGTTACAAAAACAATAACAACCCAAAAACCAAGAGCAACAACAAAAATGTCGTAAAGCAAAAAAAAATTAAAAATGAAAAAAATAAAATAAAACGATACATTTACAATGACAATAAAACGCACAAATGCTAGATTTTTAAATAAACGAGGAACAATAACCGCAATAAGAAAGGAAGAAAAAAGTAAACGAATATTTATGCATTTCTTATGCGGCTGATTATGAATAGGGTGTAGAGGTGAGGATCAAGCGGGAAGCAGTAAGAGCTGTAAAGTCTTAATGCAAAAGTCAAACCAATTGAGCGGCCAAAAGAATTGCTGGGGATGGCAAGAGTTTTAGTTACAAGAACAGAAACAGAAACAGAAACAGAAACAGCAACAGCACCAGCACAAAAATAACAGCGACAACAACAAAAATAACAGGGAACACCGTAAAAGTTTCCAACTATGGACGTCTAAGACTGTTATGTTGTTGTTTTCCTTTCTGTTTGCAGCTTTCATTTTGAACAATTTGGTCTTTGGGGGTTTGGCTCGATCATCTGGCTATTCCTGGGCTATAAAATATATTTTTACATGCATATACGTTGCATCTGTATGCTATTTTATTCTGTGCACAGTAGCAAATCTCATTTATGTATATCTTTATGAATAAATGTGCAACGACGAGTGAGCGGCTGCAACATATGTCGCTCGGTGCCTGTTCGTTATATACATGTATTTGTCGTTTTTGTTGTTGTGGATTTCTCATAACTCTAGCTATTTGGATGAAATGTGATGACCAAGCTGAAGTGTACATTTAAAGTTATATGTCGATGTTTGTTTCTGTTTTAAAAAAAAAATGTATGAAAAAATATGCGCGTTTGTAACAAAAATTATGCATACAAATTTTCTGTTTTGAAAAAAAAAAAAAATAAATAATAATAATAATCATAATAATAATACAAAATAAAATGCGAGAAAAAACAGATCCAGTCAGTCATCCCTTCAAAAGCAACAGATTACCTTACGTACACGTAAGCATACACATCCATCATTATCCGCTCTAAACTAAATGCATACAGGGAATCCATATGTATATATTTATATATATATTTATATATATATTACGATGAATCTGTTTACACGTATGTGTGTGTGTGCATATATATATATATGATTGTATGCGTGTTTTAAATTTAAAACCCAAACTTTGTTTAGTGTGCGCGGCATACAACTTTCTGTCCGCGTACCGGCTTGCTATTGCTATTCTTTCCCTCTTTAGTTTGTTTTGCTTGATTTTATTTGTGTTTTTGTTTTCGTTTGTTTGTTGTTTTTGTTCTACTCATTAAAATTGCAAAAAGATGGTCCGCTACAACAATTCGCTGTTGTTATTGTTTGTACGGATGTATGAAAATGAATCCTCTATGTAAGCTAAACAACAACAAGTACAAATTATGGGCAATTTATGTATACACATACGTATGTATTGTTTGCGTTTCGAAGATGATTGACAACCTGCGTTAAACCGCATGAATATATAAATAGGTTGGCTGCATATCATAGCAATGCACTGTATTGCATTGCATTGCATTGTATTGCATTGCATCGCATTGATATGAGTGGTTATATTTTCTTGCCAAACTATGCATATATGTATATCCATATAGTTACATACATACATAGCATATACACATAGGCATGCATAACAAAACCTAACAAATATTTATGCTAATTTATGAAAATGTTCATCATTTATCTTCTGTTGTCTATGCCTGCCTGCTTGCATGCCTACATATATATATTGTATATATATATATATATACATACAAACATATACCTACACTAACATAAATTTCTTATTATTCATCCTTGCAACATTTAAAACAAACGGTTGCTTACTTGACTGGTGTGGAGTTTAGTTGTTAAACATACAGATCCAATAATATAAAGCCCATCTACCACTTCCTTTCTTATTGCTGCTGCGGCTGTTGTTGCTGTTACTGTTGCTGTTACTGTTGCCGCTGCTGCAGTCTTCACTGTCGCTGTCTATTGCTGCTCTTGCCAAGAATGCTTGTTGCATGTTTTTATGCTCCTTTGTGTGCAATAACTAGATGCAAACATATAGCATGTGTTTGACAGGATTGTTAGTATTCTAGTATTAGAGAGAAAATCATAAATGAAAACCAATCAACATATATGAGGATACTTGCATATGTATGGGATGCATGTCTTAACATCTTCAGATAGTCAGTCTTGCATGATTTGGTTCATTTATGAAACAAACCAATGCAAAAATCGAAAATCTTCATATCACTCATATCTTGAAATGTTTCTCTGCTTTTTCGGATAACTGATCCTCGTTTACCTCACTTTAAACAAGAAATTGATGGCTTTTAGGAAAACACGCGGGAATGCTTACAAATATGTAAGAAAAGTAAAAATTTTCAAGTTTTCTTCAACCACAGATGACCACAACATCAGTGAAGACATGTGGGTGTGTTGGTATCCACATCGGCAAAGACATGAAATTTTGAAAAATTATTGGCAATATCTAATTACGTTATGATGAATAATCGAAGCATGTATAACGTGAACTTCACTTAAGGCTAAAGCAACGCCAATATATTCATAGTATAGTTTATCTTCTTGAAAATTCACTGTAACTTGTTTCATTTACGTTTATGATCTATGTCCGATTAACGCCTAGCTGCAGAATTCGCTACAAAAAAACTTGGTTAACTCCTATTATCTTTTAGTCTTAGTATGTATCCTTTAAGGCAAAGAGTGATCGAAGCATAGAAAGACTTGTATTAAGCTGGCTAAAGATTGGAAGGAAATTGTCCTTGAATTCAATTGAACTTCTTACTGTGTACAACTCATTCAAATCGTTAGTCAATTAAACTCGAAATTTATATCTATAAAAAGGATTGGTCATCAATTTACTCCACTGAGAAAGTATTTTACAGAAATTTGCTTCTCATTAATTCTTTGCGTTTACTGTACTTTACATTGATTACAAATACACTCTGCAGTGTAGACACAATATCAGAAAGTTCGTTTTTCTCAAAACGTCCCTTGAACTCCCATGAATAGGTTTGCGCTCTCTCTCGACGATCTATTAAATTCGAATTGTAAACCCTAATGAATCGGTCATGCAAAGTTTCTTATACATTCGCTAAACATCCGCTTCTTTCAGTTGGCCATCTTGCTGGATTGTTAAGAAAGGAACATTAACGGAAGAAGACTCGTCGGTTGCAGCGATGCTACTCTTATTCCGATTTTAATTTCGAACTTTAAAAGTGTGGTTAAATTTCTCCTTATATAAGCTGCTAAAAATTGCAAGGATATGAATTCGCGTAAAAACGAGCGACGCTCGTCGTTTTGCCCGCAATCGCTTATTTACTTTCGAAAATTTAAAATTTACAACTTTCCACTTTGGTTCAAGTAAATGCAAAATGCTTGGAATTTTGAATGAGGCCGGAAAGAAAGACAGGTCGCACACTTCGTATCACTTTGTTTTCATTGGGAAAAAGTTAATTGGGTTCATCTACATAGCAATTAGAGATATTGAGAGCATTTATCAGGCAGCACCCTATACCAGCAATAGAATGCCACAGCAATAAGGAAGCGCTTCACACTCTCAACTATGATTCACTTCAGACGAATTTTCATGCTTAGAAATGGTTATTTAATGTTTGTCTTTCTTTTATGAGGAAGTCTTAAGCTTGAGACATGCTAACAATATGCTTAAACTTGGGAACAACTAAACGAATCATATTTCATTAAATATGCTCTACTCTATACCGTGTTCGGTATGCATTTGCTCTAGCAAGTATAAAAATTGTTTAAGAATAGCTTCCAACGGACTAATCACATCAACTTCGACTCAGCTTGTTTCTGTTTTTTAATGGATAAAGGAAGACAATGAATACATTGAATGGCCAGTTTGTAGCCATTTTTTCGTAACGTAACCGTTTTTTTGCAAAATGCAATGCATTAAAGGGTCAGGTTAACCTTTAAATGACCTTCAGCACTCTTGCTTCAAATAAGATATCGAAAATGAAGCTTTTTTCTCATACAAACACTTACTTCCCATGGGAACCCTTTAGATCAATATGAACAGAATTTAGTAAATTTAGTACATGCCCGATCATTATAGCGAATTAATATTTATCGCAAAATTTTAAAACTTAGACTTTTTGCAATGCAAAGTTTTATATCTCCGAATATAGTACGTTTATCGAACAGATACATGGGCATGCATCAGATAGAGAGATCAACGTAAACCGATTCATAACAGGTCTCTAAATTTATTCATTTATTTTTATGTACCCTTCTACCACAATGAATCTACGATAGAATTACTTGACTACAAATACAGTCAACCCAATCTATTGTGTAATTCAGTGCTTGTAACAACTTCATGCAGCATAGCTCCTTGCTATCTTTGTATATAAAATTATATTACACTGAAGACTACCTAATTCGATTAGATTCTCTTTTTTATGGTTTGAATATATCCGAAATAATTGACATAAATGTGTGAGTATGTAAATACGAATTAAAGAAGAGAAAGGAGTCAAAGGAATGGATTTTAATTTTTAAATGGTTCAAAATATCTTAGATAATCCGGTATACGGTAGATAGACTCTGCGTCTATTCTATGGAATATATTTGTTCATTTGTTTTTCTGAGTTCGAAACAAAAAAACGTGGAGTTTTGTCACTTTTGCCTTCAACATCACTGATTCTACACGCGCAGGCAAAAATAACTCATAGCAATCAAATGATTCGGTCCGTTCAATAGTCAATTAATCGTAATCCTTATTAAAGATACACTAGACGCACGCAGGCACTAACAGAAGAAAGAGCAAAGAAATATATATATATGTGGGGAGGGAGATTGATGAAGACAGAGACAGAGAAAGAGAGAGAGAGAGAGAGAGAGAGAGAGAGAGAAGGAGATTTATAGTTTAATCTGAATGCAATTAAATGTGATATTAGTTAACGGTATGATTGCAATGGGGCGTTAACGGTGGAAGACGAAACGTTGTGAAGCGAGGTAAATATGTTCGGTTAAGTTTTGAGTTATGTTTTAACACCGATAACAAGAAATCAATAAACATACATGAAAACATGTTCTAATTTATTTGTTAATTAAAATCGAACACTGATTGCATACATGTGCATAAATATCTACATATATATATATATATATATATATATATATACATGCGTTTACGTGTGTGTGTGTGTGTGTGTGTGTGTGTGTATTAGTAAACTAAGTAGATGGTAAGTAAAGAGATCGTAAAAATATTTTAAAAAAGCAAAAGTCCAACAAATTAGAAATACAAGCTTGATTTAACACTCAGAATTAGACCACATACGTATACATAACAAATCGTATATTATACACCGGGAGAGACAGACAGACAGACAGACAGACAGGCAGAAGAACACGTACGTTCATATTGTATGAATTGTAACATGACAACTTGTTACATGTTTGCAAAAAAAATACTAACGCGCTTACGAATATCTATAAGTTTATATGTGCGTACGTAAAAGTATAATTCATTGCTCTATATAGTAAAACTGAGACAGATAGCACAGGTAGTGAAGGATAGTTGCGTCTGTTGTTGCTGCTGTTGTTATGTTATAAGCGAGCGATAATTTTTTATAATATTTGCTACTTACTGCGGACACTGTCGCAGTAAAAGTTAGACACTTGAATAAATGGACGGATGGACAGACAATCGAATAACTAGCCACAAAAACCGTAGAACTCTCCACAAACAAAACTTGTGCGAAACTTTTTCCCTACTGGGATTGTTTTGTATTTTTGTGCGCGTGTGTGTATGTGTGCGCGCGTTTGTACGCGCACATATGTTTGCAACTTAGGAAATTCTAGCAGCAAGAGAGGGAAAAAGAGAACGCGAGACGAAATGTTTCTCTTGTGTGTAAGTCCTCGGGCCAGAGCAAACAACGATGATTTATTATTTTATAATTCGCTTTAGATGTAGAAACTTGACGAGGTGGACGTCTTACATGACCACTGTGAGTAGTACTCTACACTAAACTACACTACACTACCGAGTACTTGTACTAGTACGACTATTACTGCTGTTGGTTGTACTACTGCTATGGCTGTTGCTGCTACTACTAATACTATTACTACTACTACTACTACTACTACTGTTACGGCGTATACCCACAACTATTCGCGTTTATATCATTTTTTTTTTTTTTCGCTAACACGAAAATGTGCACATTTGTGTGTATTATTTCTTTACCAGAAATGCTTATTGCTCGGAATTTATTTCGCTTAAACGGCAATAACAGCAACAGCAGCAGCAACAGTAACACCAAGCAACAGCTTTAGTATACAATTTTCAACTAGCGATTGTATGTGATGCGTTTCTTTTCTATCTTTTTTTTGTCGTTTTGTTTTTAGGTTTTATATGAATCGCGTTAAAGAATTTACATCATTTCAATGTTGTAGCTCTTTTCGTTGTTGTTGTTATTGCTGTTGTTATTGTTGCATTTGCTGTAGTTATTTGTTGTCCTCACATGCAGTTGATCCAGTTTACATAGGCGTGTGTTTATATGCATTCAGTACTTGCTGCTACTTCCATGTTGTTGGTTACTTGTACTTTTTTGCTCTGATATTGTGGTTTTTGTTGTTTCTTATTTTCATTCTGCTTCGTGGTGCTGCAACCAAAGCCCAGAAGCCATTTTTGTAATCATAGAAATTTCATATGAAAATAAGTAAAACAACCATATTTATGCAATAATATTGCTTTTATAGTTGATTGAGTTTGAAAGTTTCAAAGGAAGTTGAACTTGTTTATGAATGTATGCGTGTTTAAATATGCATATGACAGTATATGGGTGTTTCCATGAAAGGGTCTTTAAACATTCTCTCACGGGTAATGAATCTGTTGAGCCAATGAAATTTATATTTAATTCGTGCTGACATCGCACGCGAAAGATAAGATAAAAACGGAAAAGTCAACAACCATGTAAATGAAATTTTCTTCAATTTTTTAATAAGCTAACTATATTAAATATTCCGTTGTACTCCTAGGTTTACGGTTTACCGTTTGGGGCAGCAATAAATAAATCTCCCATGCACATTTAAAGCGGCGCCATTCAACGAAAGTTCAAACTGAAAATAGGTACCGAAATCTTACTGAATTGACATTGATCTGAATTGCATTGACCTTAGGAGAAAGGTAGGCCTAGCATCCGTCAATCCAAGATGTAAGCAATTTAATATAGGAACTTTTATGATATGCTCTCTATTACCTCATCTCAATGCCTGTTTTTACACCTTTTTAAGTTCTTGAGAGAAACACAAAAAAAATAGATAATAGTAGTAATAAAAATATTTCTGCGAGAGTGTCTATTTTACTGAATATCCTAAAAGACTTAAGTCCCCTCTTAAATTGTGGACATTTTTTTCCAAACTTTTAAATCGCTCTGTTAATTGTATGGACCGAATTTTGGGCCGACTGCGTCTGTTATGCTTAACAATATTTTGATGTCTGTGTTTGGCCAGATTTCTTTTTCGTTATTGTTACCATGTCTTTCGGACGATTATCCCTATTTTCAAGCTTAGCTCTCCAAGATGAATATGTAAAAAAAGCTTTAATTTTCACGCGATCGTGAAAACCTAACTTCAGGCGGAGATCATATTAATTTTATATAATTTCCATTTGCATTGTGTACTCTTTTCATTATGGAAACCTCCTTTAATTGGGGATCCAAATAGTACTTGAGACAAAATGAACACAAAAACCTATCTAGAGTCGTCGAAGTGCTGACGATTTTCATTAAGCCATATAAAGGAAATTGGATTCGAATGGAAAATAATATAACTTTCTTCCCAACATCTTCCTTATCGTTAATAGATACATTTTTGGTTACTTAAGAGGAGGAAGGATGCACAATTTTAAAGGCGATGGTAATTATTTTTGGAACGGTAAAATCAAACTTCAATTAACGTAACATCGACGGAATGGAATGTATTCGAATTCAAAAGAAATCAAAACAACTATGGCGATTGGTTCACCCGCCAAACGAAGAGTTCTTCTCAATAGGCAATCATTAGCTATTTTTATTATTTAAGCTCCTATTGAGCTCATAAATTCCTTTCAGTGCACGCAAGATGTTTCTCGCGAACAGATATTTTTGCAATACAATACAATTTGCGCTGTTTTCAAATTAAGGAAAAGTGGCGTTTAACAAAAGAAGATGTTCAAGTTCAAGCGAATTTTACGTTCAGATGGATGAAATACACACTGTCTCTTTCCCTGTCTCTCTTCCTAATACTCTATGTCTCCCTATCTCTATCTCTCTCTCTTCCTTCTCTTATCCTCGTCACTCTTTTTCATTCCCTTTCATGAATTTTACGCAGTACAGCCTCAAGTGCAGTTTTTAGTTACGCAAAGTAATTTATTTTACGCCACACGCGCTGTCTTAATGACTTCATTAAATACTTCACTCTTTAAGAGGAAAAAAAAAACAAACTCATCTTTGAAGGGAAATGCATATAAAAAATAAAATAAAATAAAATAAAAAACAAATCCAAAAAGTAACGCGAAGTGCATAAGGTAAGAAAACCGCATCAACTACACGACGGTTCTGGTATGAAAAAATAACAACGCGATCAATTATAGGACAAGGGCAACAACAACGTTACCCTGAATATTGAAGAGAACGGATTTATAATTATACGAATATATAGGCTTTAGTTGAAGACCATCCAAGAGAAATACAGCAAAAAGTAAAAAAGGAAGACATTTTTCAAATTAAAAACAGCTATTATTACAAAAGTAAATACAGGGCTTCCCATTCAGGATGTACACAATAAAGTACAAGCGAACGCATATGCACTTTCGCGGCAAAAAAAGGAACCGAAAGAGTCTCTAATGATGGTTCTCTCGTGTCTAAATTAAAAATATCATTATTTTAGCTTATGAGGGTTGAGGTTATATGTCAGCTTTTGGCAACTTCGAAATTATGATAATCATCTTTTACTTACGCAGCAAACCAACGTAGTCGAATCCTTCCTTATAGTTGCTCTTTTAGTTTAATTTAATATTTATTTGTTTACTACCGGAATTTGTGATTGATTTCGTTATAAATTATTAATTATGATTAATGCACCTGAACTGAAAGTCAAGCCTCCGCAAGAGACGCGAACCTCCACTAGTTAACAAAGCAAAAAAAAAAAAAATAAATAAATAAATAAATAAATACATTAATAAAAAATAAAAGTAAATGAATAAAATATATATGTATATATATATATATATATATATATATATATATATATATATATATATATATCTGGAATACATGATCGCTTTGAATATGCTGATGATGCTGTTATGTTGCAACCAACTGTGAAGTTATTTAATAACTGTTCAATGACTCGATTTGGCATTCAGAACAGAACATTGTTTTGTTGGCTTATAGCTGCTGCTTCACTGCTTACATAGATGGATTGCAATGAATGAATAATCACTTGTGCATGCCCGCAGTCTGAGGCTCGTTAAAGACAGGTGCTAACTGAGCCCAAATCGATCAAGTCCAAAAAAGAAACAGAAAATGAAACGCAAAGAGACATAAAACGATACGTTAGAAAGAGAAAAAATGATAAAATAAAAAACTGAAACGTAAGCAGCAATTCCCTGCCTACGTAGATATGTAAGTTTATTCTAACCACAAAAGATGATCATCTAAAACCGCATTCATCCATACCCGCAACAGTAACCAAGTCAAAGTCATTGATGATCATGTTGTTAATAATGTTGCTGTAGTTGTTAGTGAACGGGTTGCTTGGTTGGTTAGTTGTTTGATGTGTGTATGTTTTGTTTCTGTTAGTCATACATGCAAAATATAAAAAGTATACAGTCATTGCAGAACAATGCAATCATACTTTGAATGCAGCCACAAAAGGCGCTGTTGTACTGCTTTTTATGCATTTACGCAAATTTTTAATGATCCTACCACCACAAGAAGCCAATCTGCCCTCAACGTATTTCCCTTTTATTTTATATTTATATTTTAATTGAAATCAGCGGCGAAATTGATTTGCTTCTATTTTTAATATTTCCCGAGATGACTTACGATATCGTAATGTCGTTGTTTTCTCTCCATTTCAACAATGTACGCAATTTTCAAGATCTTTATAATTAAACCAAAACCTAGACTCTCCAGTTGTATCTAATTAATTTTTCTATAAATGCCATTCGATGTATCTTCTCTGTTTATCGCAGCTATAACCATTAGTTTTGTGTTCGCAACTGGCTAACCTTCCTTCACAATTCAGTGAGCTTTCCTGAGATGAGTGTACAACATATCGCATAAGACAACGGTTGATGCCAATTTACTTCTGGGATTTCTATAACATGAACAAATTTTTTTCGCTATACCTCTTTAATATGAAGGTTGAAAGGTGTTTCCGTATTACAATTGCGTATGCATAGATGAGACATGTTAGGAAAACAGTTGTCTTGAGTTGCTACTATGGCGTGATCTTAGACAAGTCCTTTAATAAAATTAGTTACTTGTCGTGTAATAATCCGTGTACCGTGTACCGCACAACATTCTACCACGAATAGTCTTGCGCTCTTTCGCCTCACCGGAATGAAGCAATTGTGGGTGTCTTTACCGGCGTTCCTGATGCTCTTACACTTAAGTCGAATGTATATAAACATTCATCTCTCTGTGTTTTCGCGTCTAACTACCTATCCTTGCTGGCATGCGTAGGCCTGTGCCTCTCTTTCTCAAAGAACAAAAAAAATTCAAAAACAAAATATCAAATGTATAAACAGACAATTCTATTAACATATATTTGTTAAATACACAGCTTCAGAATTGCAAAATAGAAGTGAATTCTGAAACGGTGCACAAATATTCCTGTTGGAAATGGGAAATTGAGTATTGAAGTAATGCTAATAGGAACGGCGAAGATTTTTCGCTTTATTGCTTACTTCTGGAGTCACTGTCCCTAAAGAGCCACTTGTTCCCGATTCTGACATGGAGATTGATAAGTCATGAAAGCTGACAGATTACATATGTCAAAATTAATGATGAAAGAAAATTAATGGAAGCAGTCACTCACATAGCCATGCAACTAATCTAACAATGCTAGCAATGCAATATTCAAAGAAATTGCACAAAAAATTTTATCTGCAGTATTTTTCTATACATTTCTTATCCTTTTCATGTAGTGTAAGGTTATGTATGCGACAACAAAATATAGACGGCAACTAAGACAATTTTAAATCGTAAATAACGATTAAAGAAGCGCTAAAAACCTCAAACTTTGACGGACGGAAGAAAAAACGTGCAAAGAAAAGAAAGATTTTTATATGCACTAGCAGGCACGCATATGTTCATTTTTCGTTTGCGCTTTCTTTTCTTTTTATTTATTTATTTATTTATTTATTTATTTGTTTTTTTTGCTTTAATTTTCTTTCAGCATCGACCAAATAACGACTGCCTGACATTAGCAAGTGTTAAAGTTAAGATTGAGTGTCCATTCAAGTTCAGTAAGAATGAGTCAGTTTAGGTATGGAGCCCGAATGCCAATGTTTATGAATTCTTTTCTAGGTTTTAACAAAAATTAATTTTAATGCATGCGTGACTATAGATAGTCTCGCTACATAACCGAAAGCTTAGCTTAACAACTGAAAATTGTTATTAAACGGCGAAAGCGAATACAAATAACCAAACAGAGGATCCTTTGCTTTTGTCTTAACTCAAGTGTGCGTTAGCGTTACGAGAAGGTTTACTTGAGTTTGTGGATTTTGCGGTTATGTTTCTTCTTTTAATTTTTTTTTTTTTTTTTTTGCCATACGGAAGATAGCACATAAAAATTGTCATCGTGAACGGTGTGTAACGATTATTCATAATGAAAATTATTCCCAAGCCTGTTGCCTTAGAGCAGTCATCTATCAAAATGAATTTGCAAACAACGAGCACTAGCACTAGCAATAGCAGCGGCAACAGCGGCAGCAGCACCGTCAATGCATGCGAGCAACATGCAAGCTAGTGCTTAGTATGAATATTAGCCTTTGGCTAGCTTCAGCAGGCAGGAGTCTAAGTGACTGAATAGAGAAAAGAGAATATTATTATAGTTACCAATACAAATACACGCGTGCATACAACGTGCTGTAAATCTCAGTTGATGTAGTCGTCGTTGTTTGGTTAGTCAATAAGTGTTGCCGACAGTCAAAGGTTCACATCCTAAGCAGCCAACCGGCTTTATACAGGCAGTTTTGTTTTTTCCTTCTTCAGCTATTGTACTCTGGTCGACTGTAGTTGTTTAAGAAATACTTCCGCATTTTATTGAAACAAAAAAACATGTTCATATACGATTTATGACTCCTTTTATTCACTTATATATAAATATATATATATATATACAAAAATGAATCTCGTCAGGAAAGAAAGTCCTTTGTTTTTTTTCATTCATTTCTACCATTATTCTTAACCCATATAAACCAAACGAAGAGAAAAGGAAGGACAACCGCTTAAAATAAAAACCGGCGCAGAGTTCAAACTCTATAAATTAAATTAATGTCTGAATGAAATTACTTTTGAATAAATTTTCATTTGTATATAAATGCCCATAAACACTCTCTATCTCTTTCGCTCTTACTCGCCGACAAGTAATAGCATAAATTTTCACCATTCTTGTTAAGTTGATTTACTGCCTTGACTTCAATTTTTAGGTTTTTGCCAAAAAAAAAAAGAAAAAAAAAAGTAAACACTTATTATAACGGCACACAAATATACATATGTATATATTGTACACAGCACTGAAGAGACAAATACTTATCAGTACCTGTACGCCAAGAACATGCATATGTACAACGACACAACGAAAAGCACAGGCGGCGGCATACAAAAATAATATAGCAATTACAAAATTCCTTAAAAATAAAGTAATATATACTATGGTCGGGGAGTGCAGCAGCACAGTCATACCTGTACGTTAATGCTAACGCATGTATGTTGCAATTCAGAATTCTCTGGAATTCATCATGTCTACGCCTGCAAATGACCGAAGAAATATTTTCGGAAAAAACGAAAAACAAATTGCAGTGAAGCGACCACTGTATCTTGCTTCTTGTGCATAAGTGTAGATCGTACGCTAAGAACTACGAGGTGAAATTGGAAATTTTTATGTGAACTCCAACTTGACAGTTTTGCTCTACTAACAGCGGTCGCGATTACGTTCGATGGTTAGTCTGCAACACGTCAAGCCCAATAGTGGAGTGCGTGTTAATCGCTCTCAAATTTGACTGCACAGGCTAAGATCTTTTAAGGCTTCAATATTTTTCTAGATTTTCTAAGCCTTACATAGCTACTTCACTACAAACGACGCTTAAGACAAATATTTACGTGAACTTGCTCCAATACGCTCTTCACATCTTTTTCCGCAGCATGTCGATGATTGGATTGATTGGACATAAGTCATACAAATGCCTCGGAATGCAACATTTCCACGGATACCCTTCTTTTATTCACAAGTTCACGAGTTCTGATGGCGCTTTTTACAAATTTCACAAAAATTAATTTACGCACAGTCGTTAGCCCTATTAAAAATTTGTTAATAATCATTGCACGAAACGGTTATTATCGAATTTATGTCAAGCTGATAATTGACACCAAAGGGGATTTTCTATAACAATAGTCGCAGCTATCAATCCTAGGTACACAACGCAGTAGACACAAAGTGTCGCCTTCTTTATGATGTAAATGCAAAGCTCTAAACGAAATATTTATTAGTCTAAAATCTCTGGATATCCGTTAGTCACGACGCGTCTTTTTTTTGTGTGGGTTAATTCAAGCGAGTTCAAATTTGAAGTTACGCTCTTTATATAGCCGCTTGTGTCATGAAGAGTCGTTAAACTATTTACATTATATCATTCCGATTACGGATTACTTCAATAAACACTAACTCATTTAAATGTACATCGCGCCATTCGGCTTTATTGTAAGATTTTTGCGGCAAAATAAAACGTGTGAGGCGCTGACGTCCCCCGAATTATTAAATCCGTGCTTGCAAGTTCAGGGATCGGTGCGGCTTGCACTATTTGGTCGTAGCTATAGTGAGTGCTAAGTCGTTAGAGGCGTACCATTTGCCAATTGGGTACATATCCACTAAGCTGTTACTATCTCCTTATCTCTTTCTCTTTTTGCTCACTTATTTTTAACCGTCAACCGCGTTACACATGATTGATCATATCTCATCGCAAAATTTGAAAACTTCGTCTCTCAAACTCAAGGATGACATTATAGCTAACTACTTTAAAGGACAAAGGAATATAACTGAAATATTTTCGATCAATTGGTTTAAAAAAACACGCAAGACCTACACGCACGGGAGGAATAACGGACAGCCATTGCATAAATCTAGAATATGCTTTTATAAATATGGACTTTGCCAATTGTCCGATGAAATCACCTATATGTTACAAACAGAACGGTGAAATTAATATGCCGCGCGCTCTATAGTAGTCATTTTAATTAAACTATTTGTCAGCCAAATTTCAACTTGTCATGTTTAGTTAAGTTGACTGACGCTTTAAATGGGAAGACAAAACCATAACCTACACTTGTAACAACCGACCTCGTATAGAATCTAAATTATACAAATATACCTACATGTATACATGTATATATGGTATATATATATATATATACCATTTATTTTGGCAATATAACAATAAAATTTATATAAAAAAAGAACACAGAAAAGTGAACTTTCCATACGTATACGTTCTAAGCTTGTGTTACCGTTGCTCGTTTTCGTGCTGTTGTTTTAATTCGCTTCAGCGCGAGTTGAGGTTAAAAACATTAAGAGGGAGCTGCTAACATTTCGTAGAGATGCTGATGCTGATGCTGATGCCGATGCTCTGCGACGGAACGGGGAATGTGCGAGGAGAAGTGGGGGAGAGAAAACGAGCTAGCAATTTAGTTGTCACAGCAACGCAAAAATTATCGCTTTTGGCCAAGTAAATTTTGTTGTCAACGTGCGGAAAAACGCCTAACTGAATAAAGCACTCACACACAAACAAAGACAAAATAATGCGAGATATTCATGCGCAGATCGCTTGGTCAAGCAAACAAACAAACTAACCAACCACACTGTTATTGCGCTGGCAGAGACACACACAGCCAGATAGACGATGAAGCACATGCAAGCGTGAGTTTATTATTAGTGGAGTGTAATATATGGTTAAGTAATTTTTTTCTTTTTTTTTTCCGTTTTTGATGAGCGAAAGCGGAATTTTCGGCAGACTTACCTTAGAATTTGAATTAACCGAGATGATTGCAAACGTTGTTTTTGAGCTGACCAGATTTGTTTGGCAATCATGCGAACGCCAACTGCATAACCAAAATATAAAAACGAAAAAATAGAACAATCGAACAGCGAATAAGGGAATCTTCATATTCCGCTTACATCAAATAGCTTCATATCTAAACCTTTTTTCTCCTTTATATATGCGCTGCCGTTAAGTACGAGTATGTTGATTATTTTTATTCCGCTAATAAAACGTAAAAATATAAATCAGAGCGCTCAAGTAAATAAAATCCTTACACGATATGCCTATATCAGCTTGTCTGTCCGTGTAATTGTCCGTTTGTATTCGATTTCACAGATTCACAACAAATGGAATGAAGGAAATTGCAACCTAGGAAATAACGATAAGCAACTCTTCGGCGGCAGATACGTTAGCCTTAGTTAAGTAACTGAATTTCCGAATTCTTTGCACCAAAGTTTTCTAAGCGAATCGGAAGTTACGAGGCTCGGACAATAGGAATGTCGTCAGTATTCGCGGTCTCAACTGAGTCGCTAACACGTGGAAAGCTAATAGAAAAAAGGGGAGGCCAATTCCTCATATTTATATAAAATAGTCGACTTTGTTTTTTTCCAAATGGGCGGTTTTAATAAATCAAGAAAGGACAGAAGAAGAACCCAAAATTGCTCATCCTTGAATAATTTAACTTTTTATTTTGAATACATTGGAAAGAACCATTGGTTACATATTATGGATGTAACCTAATCTTCATAAAAACTTTAACGATTTCCACAGTCAAAGTTTAAGGTAGAATTTAACTTTTCAAAATTTTCAAAGCGCTCGCAAGCACTTTATATGCAGGTAATAGCATAGCCGTAACGTCGTTTAACGTTTTGTACTACAAAAAATTCAACAAATTTGGAATAATTTTCACTGTTAAATATAAAAAAAAAAATTGAATAAGCTGCACATCCAAATTTCTAAGGTAATTAAAAGTGATGTGAGATTAAGTTTAAGTTAAATAAATGATGCTGGCGACAAGCATAAAAAAATCCCTAAAGAAGATGCTAAAGTTGAAAGGTTAGCAAGTGATTACGTTTTCAAAATAAAGAGGGCGAAAATGCGACGAGACTTCCAAAAAGAGAAAAGTACCACTTCGATGCTTTATTATATGTTGTTAAGTTTAGATGCATTCAAATTTACTCAGTGTAATCTGTCTCCGTATGAGCGTGTTGCCAACATTTGTCTGACAAATTGCTACAGCTGTCCGGTGGCACTTCTGAATGCCTAATCTAAGCATTTGTATATTTCAAACATATCAGCTATACACAGCTACAGAAATATTGCGTGTCACGGAAGCCAAACGGCCAGTTAGCCAGCCGACCAACAAACAAACACCCAAGCAAACAGCCAACAAAGTCTTCTCATATGGCAACCACACAATCATCAAACACAGCAAAGCACAGCACAGCCCAAGAGCAAAAAAAAAAAAAAACGGATTACACTCGAAATCAGTTTTACATACTTCTATATATATACATATGTGTGTGTATGGACGTATATGCAGTATAAAATTCTTGTTTAGACATCAATTTGCATTAACGAAACGCTTCATCAATTTACTTAAAAGTCAAGCGCAAAACCATGCAAATTTTGTTGCAGTTAAAGCTCCTCAAGCAGAGTAAGGAGTAAGATAAGCAGACTAGAATCTTTTACGGTTTTTTATCTACAGCACTAACTATACACATTCGCAGACACCGCATATATATTCATATATTCTATATCTTAAAGACATATTAATAAAAACGATCATTTTCATCAAACAAAATGAAAAAAAAATAAAAAAAAAAGTATATGAAATTTAACCGTAAAATAATTTTACAACTTTGTCTCTCGCTGTTAAAGGCACGAAAACCAAAAGAATAGCATTACAGAAGTAAGCATATATGTGTGTGTATATGTGTTAACTTTTCTCAGGATATTGTTGCCGTTGTTGTTACTAGTTGAAGATATGGATGCTGCTAGTATAGCAGGCAGGGCACACTTAACAATTGTTCGTCTGCCTCTCTGTACGCCTGTCCAACTATTCATTCATCCTCACTTACCGACCTGTCAGTTGGCTTAGCTATTTTCAACAGAAATTATATTCCTTCCTACTTTAAAGCACATCCATTCACATAGCCATGCAGCGAACGGACCATTGAGCCAACCATTTAGCCATCCATCCATCCATCCCTCACGCCGCCATACGGTTACCGTCGAGATCGAAAGTAATTTGACAATGTTGTTGATGTGCGGCATTCGTTGATACTCATCATCAATGTCGTATGTATTAAAAATCAATTTTAGATTATATTACATCTCAACGAATATTTTTTCCACTTCTTTTAACTGATGCTGATGCGTATCTCTTAACGTCTTTCCACTTCTTCATTTTTATTATTATTCTTTCATTTTTTCCGTACGCTCTTTCTCTCCACATTCACTTTAGCAGACCCCAACGATCAAATCTTTTTAAACAGGATTTCATTTTATATTAAGATTGGTCGGGTTTTCATTACATGTACACGTTTGCATGTGTGTATGCGTCATAAAACTTAAGTCATATATGAAATTATTGAACAATTAAAATTTATATGAAATCATTTATCATTGTGCCACGTGAAGCAGCAGCAGAAAAAACGTTGCTATAGCGATGCAATGTATCTAGTCGATGGTGATGCTGTTGGTTTTTAAATAAACTTGACAGATGATCAATTAATGGTCACCAATCATTTTTTCTTCAGTATTTTTTTTTTTTTTTTATTCATTTTCCTTTAATAAAATATTCTATAAACCTTTAGTAATTCAAGAAAGGCTACGGATAACTATGTTATTTCGATTTTCTGCTAAAAACTTTTAAATGGAAAAAGTAAAATGCAAAGTACGATCGTTTCGACAGTGACTGCTCTAAGGCCAATAGGTGGATAGGCGGCCCAAGTTCCGTGAGTAACAGGCGAATTGAATTCCATTCGAAAAGTAAGCGAGACATTTTTATAGGATAGATTCACAATATCATTCATTCACACTACCCATCGGAATATTAACTAAAGAAAAAACTTCGTGGCGTTCTTTTACAACAATTTAATCCGTTGATGTTATACAAGTGGGTCCAGAAAGTTATACCAATTCAGTTCCTATCTTTTTTCTCTATCTAAAATCTATTCATAATTCCGAATATATTTCCGCTTCTTCAAAGTAATCCTCAAACTCAAATAATTTCCGTTATTAACGACGATAATCGAAGAAATCTCTTAACTTCCTCTTAACACTTTTGCATGATATTCGTGACACGATTGACCAGTTGTTCCCAGATCATTTGCGTAGATTCTGGTCTTATCTCCCGTAACAAGACGTTTCATGACCGATTGATGGTTAAAACTCATTTCCTCAAACACATTATAAAAATCGAAAAAAATACTTTTTTACTTGTGTCATACAAACCAAGCGAGGCTGAAACACTAACGGCGCCTGTGATGTGCAATTTGATAAAGATGTCTGACACAGTGCCACCGACTTAGAAAAAAGATATTTCTGATATTCGATGTACCAGCGCACAGTATTAAATAAAGCAACATACATCTTGCGCTGCGATCTCTTCCGCACACTATTGTCTTGTGTGATCCACTTTTTATCACCTATTATAAATCTCTTCGAAAACGACATAACAGACGAAAAACATTTCTATCATTGATTTCCATTCATTAAATTTTTTCCGATTTTTTGGTGTGGTGCCAAAGTATCGAGATTTTTTCTACCCAACCGTCTGCAAATGTGTTTTGGTCAATGTTTAGTTTCACAGCAATGTCATAAGATGAAATATTCAATGTGTTCTTAACATTTTGAAGGATTTCATCGAGTTTACCAATGATTGGTCAATCATAGAACGACGCATCGAAATTTGCACGTCTTGCACTTGCTACTTTTTAAATCTTTGTGCAATTGCCGAAGATATCGGCGAAAATTTTGCAGAAGAATTTGAAAATGACCCAAACCGGTCAAAGAATACGGCACCAATGTATCATAAAGTGAGAACACTTGTGTTTTCCGTGTTTTTGCTCATTACTTATAAGTTACAACCAGTGCACGATATAAAACTCCAAGCGGCCATCCTGCGCAATATTGTAGAGTATGGAAATGTTGTTTTTTTTTTCGTTTTTTTGATTCTTTTTTAAGATAAGGGTGACGAGTATAAAGGATTCGGTCACAGTCGAATATAATTTTTTTTTGTTTGCCGGCAGGTGCTTTAATCGATTTCGTCCATTTTTAATATCAATCGGCGTGCAACAATTTCTAATGGTTTTGCCTGCATTTCAAGTCGATATCTTCAGTTTTGCGATGAGAAAATCCTTGCCACAGACAGAAAAGTTACAGACAAATTTATAGATAGACCCTACGGACAGGCGACTCGTGCTGACCAAGCTTCTTTCTGCGTATTGTGCACCACCGCCTTTGGTAGTGAGTACAAAAATGTTTATATATATGTAGCGCAAATATAAAGAATTTATGAGAAAATATATTTGAGGCAAATTATGCGGTATTGATACGAAAGGCTCTGAAAATATACTGCCCGACATCAAAATTGAAAGATTGCAGAATACTTGATCTATTTACGCCTGCGTGACGGTTGACCGAGTTGTGTGTAAATTTTGCAAAGGACATTATATGACAATAGCAACACTATTCACTTACTCATTTTAATTTAATTAAACTATTAAGTGGAATGCTTGCAGCAATGAAGTAGAAATACTTAATGAATATTTCAATGTCGTTGAGGGATGCAGCATTGAAGTAGAAATACTTAATGAATATTTCAATGTCGTTGAGGGATGCATCATTGATTGGAATATAACAATGAACTTGAAAAAAGATGAAACTATTTAGATCTAGGTCGGGTGAATATGATAGTAACATGAAAACGAATTGGAAAACGTTTGACATCAGGTCTAAGTTATCAAACAGTTGCGAATAAGGAATAAACCAAGAGCGAAACGCTTGGACATCTATTTAGGTGAATTTCTTTCTTTTAACCAACATATTATTGAATTTCTAAACAAGGCGAGAAAATCATTACTTCATTCTACACTAAACGTAAACGTAAATTCGAAACAATAACACTAATCAGGCTTAGTATTTTACATGGGCGTCT
The DNA here is from genome assembly GCA_001077435.1 of Glossina morsitans morsitans. NCBI lineage: Eukaryota > Metazoa > Arthropoda > Insecta > Diptera > Glossinidae > Glossina > Glossina morsitans. The sequence continues at coordinate 30,619 of CCAG010009387.1, forward strand.
CGTATGGTAAAGCAACATGTCGCACTTCAGACTCCAATAACAACACCAGATTTGATACGACCGTCTTATTAAACTATTGTATGTAAATTCATACAAAAATTGAAAGCCAAAAAATATTGGCAAATAAACCTATGGAAAAATTTCCATTTATCCATGAACCTTAATCTTTTGATTAAGCGTAAAGTAAGGTAATGCTTTTGATATTTTTTCATTGGATAACAGAAATTTCTCACGATACGTGACGTCTTCCTCTTTGCCGAAAGTTAATAATCCTTCTGTGCTGCTAGAAGCACAGAGTGTTATGTGAATAACGCTCGAGAGGGGCAACATTTTTACTATAAAATTATTTTTCGAACTGGCGATTATTATAGTTATAGATTATGCGTTATATGTACGATAATAATCATAGAAACGAAAAATAGTAAAGATCTCTCTAAAGAATAATTTTTTTGAATCGTAAAATTCGTCTTTCTTCAAATTCGATTTCCGAGCTTCTCGTAGCGTTTGTTGCTTCAATTTCCATCGGATTGCCTCCACTGAAGATAGGAAATAGGATTCTTTAGTGAGCATTTGAAAATATTGCCAATAATTGTCGCTTATGTGGGCAATTATCGAACAACGCATATTAGAATTTGGAACGTATTTTTCGATTCTTGCAATAGATTCGAAAGTGCAACCTTTAGCGGTGTGGTAACGTAGAGAAACCAAAAAATGAATTATTTTTGCGAGAGCTGCCACGCCTTTATTTTATTTTTAGAGAATTAAATTTAGAAACATAAGTCTATTGTTAGCAAACATGATGTGAATTTTGAACTCAAGGAACATATCATATTTCGTCACTAAGTTTAGGCGACAAAGCACTTAAAATATTGTATAATTATCGAGTGCGTTTACTGTTACTTAAGTTATTATTACGTTAATTACTCTCAGCCCAAGTAGAAGTTAAAATCATTTGTTTCCTTAATTAATTAATTTGCTTGAATAACACTCAGGGAATCGGAGATGCCCTGACGATCGGAAAGAAGGAAGGAAGAAAACGTTGTAATCTAATTATATTTAACTATTTATAACACAATTTACTTCAACAAAAACATTTATCATAATTCCTCCGTCATCTATTCCACTCAACACCACTTACATTTCCATTCACAACCATCCTATAGTACGATTCAGATATTATAATAATGCAATGGCATAAAATTAGAATGAAGAATCCCTTGCATAACACACCCGACAAACATATGTAGAAAGTAAGATAGAGCGACTGATTGAAAGGAGCGTATGAGAAGGAGTTTCATGCAACATATGTGTTCATCGCACTAAATAGAAAGTATATCAAATGGTATACAGTAGTGTGCATTCAGAAAGCAATATCCATTTCTAAACATCATCATTACACCCTACATCACTCGTGTTAGAAGGGTATATTAAATTTGTGTGGATCTATCCACCTAAGCTTACTTGTCCGTCTATCTGTCTTTCTTTCTTTTGTTGAACCTACAAGCCGCAAATTTTTCAGATGTTTTAATGAAATTTGATGCACTAACGTGTTTTGGTCTAAAGACGAATGCCAACAAAAATAGCTCGGATCGGGAGATTTTTTCGGCTATTTCCCATATAGTGATTTATTTTGAACAGTTGACATATCGATAATTGTAACGTAGTGTATAGTATTTTGTTCGTCGGTCGGTGCGTCACTATAATGTTTTTACTTGTTTTTTTTAGACATGCTTATGGTAGAAAGATGAAAAAATATGTTCCATCTGCAACGGCAAACCATTTGCTTTCGCCTTCTCGTATTCGATCTCTCTTTAGTTATCTTTAACACCTCTATGTTTGCTATAATTCATTGTATTGATATAAAAACGCTTCTTACTTAAGAATTTTTTCAATATCCAGCAGCAGATAGATGATAATAATATAGATACTCCAACAATTCGTAGTATGACTCTTTAAATACATAACATAAACAGTAATTCTTTTGTATCCTTTGCAAAGTTCATATTATATATCTCAGCACTATTTGATGACAGTGACGACTTTGTTGACTTTGGGAAATAAGCAAACGAGATCAGTCCATTTTATGATTTGTTGCCACTATACGCGATCGCAGCAGGATCCAACAGAAGTTGGATCCATAAAAGGTTAAAATATTTCTTTGGAAGCTATAAAAATATCATTTAAAAGATATGAACTTAATAAAGGCGGCACTTATCTTCCCATACAGAAATCTATAGTTAAAAGCTCCTTGCCGACATTGATTTAACTCCAATGCCAATGTACTTTGCGAATCAATTATTTCTGGATTGGGTGTCCTTGGCACTCTGAATGTGAATTATCATTAAATTAGTAAAATACTCGATCCACATTTTTAATATTTCTTATAGCAAAGTAGTGTGCTCTAAACATATCACTAAAAAGGCTGTTTTATGCCAATTTTGAATCTCTGCACGTAATTTGTGTTTGTTGTCAAGTTGTCAGTTCTCGTGTATGTGTAAGATCATAAAGTTACTGAATGACCTTCAGCGAGTAGCCAAGATTTGCTACCAAAACTAGAACAGCTATCTGGCTACAAGCGTAGGGAAAATTTCTCCCAAGATATCCTGCCCGATGCAAGAGAAAAAGAAGTAATTGAAGACGCAATCTAAAGATTGATTCCATTGCAATTAAAAATATATTACGGAAATTTTCCGACTGTTCCAAGAAGTATACGATACCCTTTGCTGATTCAATATTATAAATGATTGAAACCCTTAACTAAATTATTCATATTGAACTGTTATCAGAGAGACTGCCAGCACCGAGTTGATCTGAAAGCCAAGTCTTTCTTTAAACTCTTTTATATCCAAATTGTTCAATATTTTACTTCACAACTGCTTTGCTCTGCACTAAATGGAAAACACTGTTTCTGATATAGATGTGTACGTACATTCATCTCTATTACGTATGTTTAGACAATAAAACACGAAATGAATTTGGAATGAAATCTGTTTACGTAAATTTAGGTATATGCGTGTCTAAGTGCTTATGTGTGTCGTATGCGTTATAAATCTGTTCAGATATCAATGAGGAGCTCGGACTTGGTATAGACACACTCACGCCAGCGAAAGAAACAATCAACAAATCACATGCAATAACATATAAAATGAAATTAATTTACAAAATAAGCATAAACTATACGCACAGTATGCCGATTCGAATGTGCATTTAGTGCGTGCGTCGTGTGAGTTTGTTTGAGTAAAATTAGCAAATCTCTTGCAAAATTATGGTATTTTGCGCCAAAACGCATGATGACGTATGTAAATAACAGAACAAAACATACGCACGCACTACTTATGTGTGATAACAGTAGCCAGTCACAAAACGTTACATTTTGTATACACAATATCAATGCACCACGCAAAACTTTCGTACACATTAACATTCGTATATATATATATATATATATGTACAATTTATAATAATAATAAGTAAGGACAGACGTATCTGCGAACAATACCAAGTTACATACGTTTATACATATACATAAAGCAAGTAAGCAAGTCGAGTGGCAGGTAGGGGTATAGAGAAAGAGAGAGCGAGAACAAGAGGCACGGCGAGGACGATGAAACTTAGCGAACAGTAGATAAACATAAAATGTTTAAGAATGCGTTGCGCATGCGTAATAAGCACCTCTCAAGTTGGCATCACAATAAAATGTCATGATATGCCCCCATGGGTGTAACATTTTACAAAAAATGAGTACGCACTACCAACCAACCAACCAACCCAACAAACAAACAAATAAACAAACCAACCACCACCATTCATCTACCTATCTCTACCTACCTGTTTACCTGCCTATCTACCTACCAATACCAACCTACCATTCAGTCGTCCAGCGTACTAAGCGAATTGACTGACCACCACACGTCACACAATGTCGAATAGCACAACATAACCCAGACTCTCGCCTCGACTATAGATTTAGCAGAGAAATCGCTTTTCTGCCGCACTTTATTACACAAAAGAGAAACATTCAACCGACCAAGCAAGTAAACAACACACTCCTAAGCACTATCTAGCTGCCACATGGAATCTCTTGAAAACTAAAACCAAAACCAAAACCGAAAACCTCTCACATTACAATTAAAATCAATAAATCGACACTAATGCTAGACTAAAGAGGATTTAGTTGTGGAGTGAAGATTGTTGCTTTTCAAGACTTCCAGGGTAAACAAATCAAACTAAAACGTTGGAGAGCAAAAATTAACCAGTTCAATTGCTCTCTACACTCTAAGATATGATAGTCGAGATACTGAAGGCAGTGTTGGCAGTGGTGGCAGGGTTGGCAGCGGTGGCTGTTGTGGCTATAATGGCAATGGTGGCAGTGGCGGCAGTGGTCGCATTGCTGTCTATAATTTTCATCTTTCAAGTTGGCAAAGCACAGTCTCTTCTTCTACGTAGCGTGTGTGCCGATTATATCTCAACGACGTATAAAAGTCGATCTCACACATACACGCACTAGATCAGTCGTACACTTTTATATATAAGTTGGTGTATTACAAACCGTTCAATTCAGTTTAGTTTAGTACGTTTCAGTTTATATTGTGTGTAAATCGTGCCAGGATTGTAAAACACAATATAAAAATTAAAGTAAATGTGATTACACTGGGCAGCAAACAAGCAAACAAACAAATAAACAAACAAAACAAAGAAACAAACAAACAAACAATTCTTTGCAAGGTCTCTGCTTAATGCATGTCTCACCATCATGCCATGCTATGCTATACCGTCCGTATATGCGCACACTGCTCGCAATGGGCGCCAAACTATTTTCATTGGCGTTGTTACACACGCTGTTCTCATAGTTTTTGCGATAAATTTTAAAATTTTTATTACAATTTAATTCACTATAATTGTTGGCTGCCAATAGTTTAAGGTTGGTTCGTCGTTATGGCCTCATACTATATATACATGATTGTTTGTATATGTTGTTGTTCATGTTGTTACTACATATACTATAATATACATTGTTTACATTTAGTTTTAGTTGCTGATCTAACTTTAGTTACTGTTCTCTATATAAGTTGAACACACTCGTACACCGCTAACAGCCGCAGAAGCAGCGCGTGTGCAAATTGTTGTTATTTTGATTTTTATTATAGTTGTTGTTACTGTTGTTGCTGCTGCTTATGCTGTTGATGATGTTTAAATCGGTTTCACTTGCAAGCTAAAATAGAGCAGTGGCAATAAGATCATCTCTCACTCCATGTTGTCGTTGCCTTTTACTATTATTGTTGTTGTTGTTGTTGTTGTTGTTGTTGTTGTTGCTCTTGTTATTGTTGTATTTCTTGTGATTTCATAGGAAATTAAGAAATATTACAACGATACCAATAATTTTTTCAAGTTAAACAATATCATCATATATTTTCCACACAAGATCGGCGACTACGGCATTTATATACAGTAGGCGTAGGTATGCTCTGGTTCTTCTCATTCTTATTTTTCATTATAACCATTACTTTATAATGATTATAAAGCACAAGTTCTGCTTCTTGATGATCATTCTCAAGCAAATATTTGAGATTTTTTAATAAAGATTTAATTTAAGTTGTGAGAGTAAATTAAATCTGATTTAATACAAAATAATGAGAAAATATTGGATCATTAACTATATCTTCTTATATATCGTCATCATCATCATCATCATCATCATTATCATCATCATCATTATCGTCCAAATGACATTATATAAAAGGACTGTGTTCGATTGTTTCCAAAGTCGTTGTAATCGTATACTAAGGCTTCAAATGCTGAGCGTTCAATAAACGAATTCCACTTTCGTTTAATTGGAACACAAGTCTTCACTAAAGCAACATCTAAAATGCCCTTTAAAGCCGTATTTTAGCGTTGAGCATGATTCCCCGTTGAAAACGAAAAAGTCTTTAAGGGAAATAAGGCGTATTTAACATGCCCCTCATAGTTCACTTCTGGTGCATCTTGTTTTATTGTCAAACATTATTCCATCAACATTTCACCTCCCCTGATATCTTTTATCCATATTTGAAATAGCTTGATGAAATCGCTTCCCCTGTTCGTCATTCCATCTACAACCGTTCTTCAGAAAGCAATCTATGTGAGAATATAGAAGATGTGCTTCCAGTGACGCATTACGGCTCAATTTTTGATAGCAAGTGACAAGGTGCGTAATAAGTTCTTTATAGTTAGCCTTTTTGTTTCCTCTTTTGTTTCCCAAAAAAATTTGCAGCTTCCTCTCTAAAAGAATCGCAGTGAAGGTACAATGATCTGATCTCAGTCGGTTATTAGTACATTTTGGATATTTTCTGTTCTTTCGTCAAAAGACACTCTTGCTAGTTCCTTTCCATTTCCTTTTGTAATTTCCTAATCGATATCGACTATCCCACTCGCAATATTAAATAGGAATATCAAAGCTCTTTGTGATACTTGGCATACGATTTTAATCACCCTAACCGTTTTTATTGATGGATCGGACGTAAAGATATTAGGCCTATGGCATTATTATTACGACCTCATTTACCCAAAGCCAGTTTGTGTTATTATGAATCGGACTATCAATCAAGTCAACAAAGACTGCAAGAATTGGCAATTGCTACCACGTATTCATTTTCGCTACAGATCGGTGTAATTTAAGAAATGCGATTATATCTCAAAGTTTTATATAAATTCAAACCTAAATAAATAAGAAAATTAAAGACGCCTGTGGCCGAATTTTTCATGCCCATCACCTGTATCTGCTATGACCCATAGCGTATAATGGGACATTACTATGATTTTATCTGATGTAGGTTATTACTAGGTTATAGTAAATGTTAATAGATTTTTTCGCTTTTGACGATAGAGGCGTCCTCAGTTTATATTGTGCTGTGCCTTTTGACCGACTTTCTTTTTGAAGAACTCTAAAACTTCCTCCTAGTTGTTGCGACCGCTTTCACAAAATCAATATGCATCCTTCCTTCAGCGGTGGCTATAAAAATACTCTCAAGCAAAAACAGAGTGGTATTGGTGTTTTTTTACTGCTTCCTCTCCAACTCGAAGGACATAGTATACAATGGTGACCCAGAGGTAAGATCTTTCCATGAACATCGACAAGTTTATGCAAACAAGTAGATTTTTTTTTATTAGATTATAACCGACATAATCTCTTCTTATCGTATCAAAGCGATATCCCCGAAATCGTTTTTTAGGTTTCAACAATAACCAGAATATGCAAACAGTGATAAATTGGCCTAACACGACGTTTGTGGAATGGTATAGAAGAAATTTGTGGGGATAAAGTCTCGAGATGTGTGCGTGTGGTGCTTTGAATTGGAATCGCATAGTATCCGCTCATCGAAAGATTAATCAAACCCCTCTAAAACGTTGTTTCACCCTTAGTTTGAATTCACCATGTTCTGTCGTCGCTCTCCGCCTCCTCCTCACGCACCCACACGAATTGTGCAATCCTGGTAATAGCCTTTGTTTTCATTTTATGGAGGCGCAACATTTTTTTTCAGTTCATCAATATTGAAAACATTTTTTTTGAAAATCTCCAATTGATTTGATCTTTTTATATTTTCACACAGTGATCGCAAGCTCACTGAATGCATGCTAACAATTTTTACTTATAGCAGATAATCATTTCAAAATAATACGTAAATAATTCACTTCGAATCAAAATAGACCGATCACAGCGAACATTTGCCCATGTGTGATGAACATATGTTAAGGGAACACACCACTCTGGATTCTTAAGAAAATCGATTTCTTGTCTCTTGTCCTAATCGAACCTAAGGCACTTTTTAGAATCGGGTGAAAAACTAATCAGCTGAAAGAAATATTTCTCTTGAAATTCTTTCCCCAAGCGCTCCGAAACGAGTATGGTCTCTACGCAGGCAAAATTAAGTGCAACAACTTTTTTTTCTTAACTTTTCCAGGCTAACGACAACTTGAATTTAATGTTGATTTTCAAGAGAACATTTAAACAATCGTGATGACAACGATAACAAAATTTATAGAGAGAGAGCTGCAAATATTAATAGAATGAGTAAAAAAATTTCACTTCACTTAATCAGTTAGGGAAGACATAAACTATAATAAATAAACGAAGGTTAACCAAGAAGCGTAAAACTGTCCAAATTATCAAGGAGGTCATCGATTTTTGTTTTTTTTTTTTTTTTAGCAAATTTCGAAACCTAAAATTTTTATTTTTATTTTTCCGCTTTTCACGCTTGAATTGCTGCTGCCGCCGTTATCTATGAGTAATTCATTATTTAATTAAAGGGTCTCATAACACTATCAGCACACTTTAACTATGGGCGCTTCAGGGTTACGGTAGCAATTGCAAGAAAGAAGAAACAAATTTAAATATCTATTGAAAAGATGTTTTGAAAGTAAATATTCCGAATATGGTTATAAATCACGCCAACGCTTTGACAAGATTGCTGCTGAAATACAACAGACAGCGACAGACTACTGTGTGTTTAAAATAAAGAATGCAGTGTACGTAAAGTTTTCTTTTTTATATATATTTTTTTATCATTTTGTGGTTGGCATAGAGTAAACATTTGATTAGTCAACTCTGAAAACATCCATCCACCCATGTTAAGAATCTGAGGAATTTGGCAAAACATCAGCTACATAAACCGTCAGCTTATTTCCACTTAAACATATACATGTACGCCAAGTTGCTGCAACAGCAAGATCACAAAAGGTAAAATGTTGCACCTGTTTTTTTCACAAAGAGGCAAAAGCTAGCAAGCGATTGATCGATTGCATGTTATGAGCAAGTAAGCGAAGGTAACGTAACAATTCAGCCACGGTCAAAGCCTATCGAGTGGAAGTTGTCTCAACTCGGCTTAGGCACGTCAATGACAAGTTGGCTGACATGTTGGCTTTTTGTCTAGAAACTTGACAAGCTCTCGCTCTATCTCCTCCCCTCCGTACCTCCTGCTACTGCATAAATGAATGCCACAATATCGGTGGCACTTAATCTGGCAATCTATCAGGGTGATGATCGTTCAATCCATTCAAACAGAAGCATTAAAGGTAAACAAAGAAAAATGAAAACCAGAGCATGCTAGGCAGAGGGGGGGTCGAAGGCAACCATAATCATATGTTAAGAATCTATATCGAGCACTGTATAGCTACAGATTGCGCACCATTCTTGTTTATTGTTGCTCTCACATAGATCAGTCTAAAGGTAGTAGGAGGGGGGAAAGATAATCAAAGCAATAACATCAATGGAGAGTATGCAGTTTTTGTTGCGCCTAAACCTAAACGAAATGTCATTTTTACAGCATGTTGACTAGCAGTGATACTCACCAAAAGCAGCAACCGCAGTAATAGCAACAACAATATACTACTAACACGTACCCACAAACACTGCAAAAAAACGATTGGTCGAATCAATTGCAGAAAATCGAAAACTTATAGTCTACGTTATTATTACATGAAATGAAAGTAATAATAATAATAATAATAATAATAGCGACGTTGTTGTTGTTGCTGTTCTTATTATTATTATTATTATTATTATTAGTTGTGGTAGTAGTAGTAGCAGTAGTAGTAGTAGTAGTAGTAGTGGTAGTAGTGGTAGCAAAGCAATGGAATAACAACAACAACATTTGTTTTTGTTACATAAGAAGAAGACGATATTGTCTCCTGCCTGTACATATATAATGCACGCATAAATATTTGTGTGTGTATGTGTGTCTGTCTATCTGCAAAGGAAAACTGTAAATTAAAATCAAAATCGATAATCAACTTAAATGTAATTCTTAGTCACTAAAAGTCAATTTGGAACGAAACTGGTCAGCCAACGATGCTGTGTATCAAGATATCCTCGTAGAGCTCTTTGTTCTTGTCAGCCGTTGTTAGATTTCAATGCAAAAGATCGCACAAATATAAGTGATTTTCTTGTTAAAATTATATTACGGACGATTTCTATTAGTGTTATTTTTTGTCTCGCTGCTGCATCACCTAATTTGGCCGCATACATACACGCATACTTGCGATATGAAAAAGATGCAACCAATTTCCTTGTTAGGATTAAGTCAGAAAGGAAGGCTTGCAACAATTGGTGTTAATTTGGCTTAAAAATTGGAAATAACATATTATTAGGTGTGCCAAGCTGAGAAGTTAACACACTTTCACAAGTTTCAAAATGTATTCGAAAGAGCTTCTATTCCGAGTTTAAATGTTCTCCATGCACGTTCAACGTTTAGTTTATTAGAAAACCTTTTAACCTTGTTCGTTGTTATTTGTTAAAAGTAAGTGCGTGACTTTCTAATACATAGCCCGCAATAATGCTAAACATTCTGAGTTTCCTGCGATCTGAAAGCGTGGCCGTTAAAAACGGTTCATAATCATTTTTATAACTATGTTTACTTAAACCTCGTTACTGTTGGCGTAGAGCACCTACCTGCTCAACTTTTGTCCGTAATGCTTGAATCATTTTGCAGAAGCATGAAAATAAGTGCGAATACGTTTATAACCATAGATGAAACTTGGACTTGCCAGAAACGCAGCTACAAGCCAGAGCTGTGTATTGGACTTGTTTATTTAGCTCCAAAGGAAATAAAGTGCTAGAAAACATCAAAAGAGGACAAAGGCAAAAACTTTGTGGACTTCAGGGGGAATTACGTAAATGGAACGTCCTTAGAATTACACAACAATAATAAGAGAAAATCGCTGAAACCAATGCTATTAGCTCGCAATGATGTTCTTAAACTGGGAAAATTGAAGCATCAATTTATGAACTTCTGAAGTCCTGAAAAAATTTCTACGTGGTAAATATTTTCGATTTCGATCGGATTAAGAAATTGTACCACCTGCAGAAGTTTGTCTGAATTAGAGCCTTGAAGAAAACCAAGAAAAGGTAATTCCGAATTTCTTTGGTAAAATTAGAATCAAACTTAAAAGCGAAAAATAGAAATTTATTTTGATTTAATCTCTTATGTGGTATGTTGCGGTAGCGGTCCCTTTGTAGCAATATCTAAAAGTTAGGAGTTACCTTATGGGGCAAGTCATTGCAAATTTTTCGACAAAGGTTTCTCTTTCTATGCACTTAACAGTCGCTTTAAAACTTCTATCAAACTCTTTCCCGAGCGTTGCAAAATGTTTTGCTGTGACAACCTAATTTCTTACCTTTCGATAGATGCCGCTAGAGAGTGTTTTCCTTCTTTTAAAGGACTTTCCAAACAAAATACGTTAGTGTAGCTTTATTGAGACGACCGTGCAATAAATCTAAGGCTGAGAGCGATACGGAAGGCTTTCAAGGCTTTCACAAAAAAAGTTATAAATTTAAAATAAAGTTTTTGAAGACGATTTTGAATTCGCCTATAGAATTATATTTTTTTTTTTTTTTGCATTTTCTCTCTCTTACTTCGCCGCACGAAAGGTAAAAAGTCAGAGAGACAGCTTCGATCAAATATTTTCAAAGAAAGCTTTCCTAAACCAGCATTTCGAGCGGCTTTACTCTGCCTTTGAATTCATCAAAATAGCCTGTCGTTGCGAACAGGGTTAGCTAGCTAATCAATACTTCCTGTCCTCAATCAATGCGATATGAAACCGTTTCGGCAAAAGTATTCTCGAAGAATGTGAAAAAATTGTAATTTGCTTGAAAATTTCTCATCAGTGCTTTGCGTATCCGTAAATAATAATTTTATAAAGAAAGTTGTAAAAAAAAAGTTAAATAAATGAACAAAAATAAATTCGTTCAAGTCAAAACGAACTGAATTGAGTTATCATTAGTAACAATCTTTTTGTTTCTGAGGCGAAATCTGTTCACAACAAAGTCTACTTAATCCTTGAGATTTATTTGTCAAGTTGACAATTTTATTTCCTAATATTATTATCATGATCGTTATTGTTGTTGCTATTATTGTTATTTAGAGATGCTTCGGAACAAAAAAAAAAAAAAAAAAAAAAAATTTAAATCTTTATGTTAATGTCAACAAATCATGTTTTCTGTCAGTTGAGCAGAGCCACCGCAAGATAAGCATATAAGAAATGGCCGGAGAAATAAAGGGGCAAAGACAGAGAATTGGAGAGAGAGTAAGAGATCGAGCGAAAAGAAGGAAGAGAGGACAATGTTAATGACAGCGCATCAGTACAGCAAACAAAAACGTATAAGTATACATGTTTTTTATATACATGTTTTTATATATTTATTTATATTTATATGCATACATATGTACATGAAATGAATAAACACATAAACAAATAAACGGCAAAAATCAAAGACAAATGCTTTTGTCTACCGTAGAGATTTAAATGAATGACATATTGTCTGCCTGCGTCCGTTTGTCGGCCTAGGCCTCTCGGTTTTGTCGGTGATACGACGGGTTTGGTTAAAATGTTCACTGGAATCATAACTAAATACATACATGCATATGTATAAATGATATATATATATGTTTATATACTCTGTGTACGTACTTACATCTACATATTCACAAATCTATGCGCTCATGTGTCTACGTCGTTTATTTCCAAAGGCCTAAGTTAAGGTCTTTCTTCTCACATACGTGCGCTTGAGTACATACATACGTAGGAATGTGAATGTGTATGGGTGCAAATGTGGGCATGTATTTGTGCAGTTATATACGAAGCTTAGATTATACGCTTTTCAGTTTAAAGCATTTATGCACGCGTGCGTTTCTATGGCTTTAATGTTTAGTTTGATGTTTGATTTCATAGCCACATTTATATGAATATTAAAAGAGCTTAACTTAAGCATAGACATGATTTCTTTTTTTCCTATTTTTGAAACTAAAAAACACACAGCGCAAGAAAGCACTGAAATCAGACAGGAAAAGAAAAATACGCAATTCACTGTCGCTTTCCCCACTCAACACACGAACCATTTTCTTGTCAATTATTTAAGTGTGTGTTTTTTGTGTGCGCGCGCGTATTTGTGTGTTATTTGTGTTGTTATCACCACATCGTCATCATTGTAACCATAATTGTCATTATCGTCAGTATTATTATTATTATTATTATTATTATTGGATAAATTTAAATCTAACATCTCTCAAGCATGTTGAAGTTCGCCATATGCTTGTGCATTTTTATGTTTCTCTTTCTTTTTTATTTCTGTTTTTTCTTTCCTTTTGGTAACCAAACACTTGCGTGTTGTTAATAACTTGACTAACGGCAACATTTTCTCCTATTTTTACATAATCACATCTCATTAACTGAAATTATATTGTAGTGAAAAAGTATTGTCATCTCTGTTAACCAAAAGAAATATTTACACGCACCACTCTACCAGTTATTCGAAATGAAAAACAATAAAAACGAAAAAGAGGACGTACTGATTATAATGCATCAAGTGACTGTGTTGGAAAAAAGATATGAAAAAAGATTTTGATTAATGAACTCATCAGATGGATTATAGGGAAGAAATTTATGTAAATTGTCGCACATAATTAATAAAATTATTTCGAAAATTTATTTTTTAAAACAAACGAAGATGAAAACAGTTTTTTTTTTTTTTTTTTTTTTTTGTCAAACGTAAACATAAGCACATGCATCAAACGATTTTTCCATAAAACCTCAAGGTCGAAAAGCATATGCTTGGGAAAGAGTTTTTTCTTCTAATTAACATCCACTCTGTTTCGTCTTAAATTTGCTCATATACTCATCTACTCTCCATCGCATTAAAAACATTAACCGTTGCACTTCCTTTCTCTTCCCTTTTACAATTAAACCTTCATGTGTCTCATCGCGATCTAATTTATTTCAATATCTGCTGCTAGAAGGCTTACAAAAACAATAAATATATAAGTAAACAATATAAAAATAAGAAAAAAGAAACTTTATATTATTGAAGAAATAATAATAATAATAATAATAATAATAATACCGATAATAATAACGCCTACCAAATGAATAAATCGAAGTGATCACCGCAACGTTGTGAGTTGTTCGATTTAGCTGGTGGGCACAATCCTAACAGTGACACAAACAATCGATAAACCCGAAAGGTAGGTCAGCAGTCGGAGGGTGGTAAGATAGCTACTTTACGGAATAGTAATAAAAACTTTACTTCTTTGCGAATGCTTGCTCTTTGCTCCTGTATTAACTTAAAGTTGTAGAAGTAAATAAATTTAAAATTTTGTAGTTTTGTTAAAAATATCCAAACACGGGCCGTTAAATAGTCTGTAAACCATACCATGAACGCGATTAATAGCAAAATAGAAATCGAATGATTCTTTTCAACCACAACGTCGTACCGTTTTGTCGGTCGTAGACTTACAAATGATTTGTAAATTTGGACTGAACGCTATGTAATAAAATATTCCTCTCTCATATTCGACTTGGTACTTTTAGTGCTATAATATTCACTACTATTGGTCACTGTTAACTACAAGACCATTTCTTACTTTACTATGCTTACCAGGCTTATTCTTGCAATGCCATTATGAATATTACGTAATGTCGAATCCCCTTTCGGGGTTTGACTGTTAAACCGTTCTCATCGATCAAACAAGTTATTTAACACAACACAACTTAAAATAGGCTTTTAAGAATAATTGATGTGAATTTTGCCATATTTGCGTATGAAAAATGACTCCTTCAATTCACATTTGGCATTACGTTTGACTCGTTGAGTTTCCCTCATTGCCCCACAACTGGTTCTGTTTTGGACAAATAATAATAAACACAATCACGCAATACAGGATCCACTATTTCCTTAATAAATAAAAGCGTCACGAAAAATTACAGCATGCAGCAAATTTCTACACAAATATGATGTCTACAAATTTAAATGTGGCTCAAGGTCCTCCTTCTAGTTTAAAAGGTGTATACATAACCACGCTCTCTCTATACTCATCTAAGTAAAACAATAACCACAAGCAATGGCTTCTGTGAGGTCGGATTGTGAGGATGGTCTGAAGTTGGGGTTCCTTGCGGAGGAGTTCTCCGTGTTGACGGAACGTCCGCACTGAGCTTGCCGTCAATATGGGTGCCACGGAGGAGTCCGAGGCATTCAGGTTGCTAAGGAGGGATGAAACGGGCCAGGGGTGAAAACCAGCAGTCAAGAGTTCCCGCGGTAAGCAGTAGTGGGACAGCGTACCGGAGTGGAGTGCCACTGCCAGCCCAGCCAATATGATTGGACCACAATCTTTTTGCCAAAATAATGCTATTGTAACCATAAGTCCACTAATTGTTTAAAAAACCAAAAAAATTTGTTAAACAAATTGACTATGAAATTCCTCTTGATGCAGAAAACAACAATCTATAGCAAGATTTTTTGCAACAATATTTTTTGCAATTAACAACCAAACGAAATGAGAATTACACTTGCAAAACCGAAAGTGAGAATCAAAGGCGAATTTGAAAATTGCGTGAATTTTTGAGTGATTTTGTTTGCAAATATAATGTAATGAGCGATTAGAGTTGGATTGTGAAAACGGCCGAGCTTTATGATGATTGGAAAACGAATGATACATGCGCATGCATGCCTTTTAAAATTAGTACTACAGCAAGCGCATGAATGCATGCAAGCGAGAAAAAGACAACGTATAACTACCTTAAACCAACTTAGCACTAAGCGTAAATTGTTAAAATATCACGCTGAGTCTGTATAAGCAAAACGCAACTGCTGGTCTGCATGAGTACATGTGCCACGAACAATCAACAGTAATCGAAAAGTTGAAGGAGGACAGTCTTATACAAATACGCATGTCAGCAGTCTGGGCATCGATCTAGATATAATGGAATTAATAACAAAGGCATATGTTGTCACACAAACAGCAATTTTACCGATTCCGTTACAACGAGCGAAACTGCTGTATGTGTAGAGAATTTGTTTACGTTGCTAGGAATTGCAAAAGGTGGTACCAATTGCCGCCCAAAGTGCACTGAGGAAACCATTGGTTTAGAAAGCGAGCTAAGAGTCGGTGCCATACGTGCTGCGCTATATTCACATACAAGGTAAAGTATAAAAGCACCCCCCTCCTTGCAGAAGCTGGTCTATGGACGCATAGTAGCATTATAAGAAACCGATCCTGCTGATCGCAATGCAAATAAACTGCAATCGTTGGTGGATATTACAAGACCAATTCGCTCAACATATTATAGATCTAGCCATACATGCCAAAAGGCCCTAATCGAACCATACTATGTGAAACAAGATTCTCAGTTCATGTGGTACTGTAGGCGTGTCCTTTGGTCGATTTGATCTGTTTTCAATGCCAACCTGCTTGCAGGAATTGCCAATGTTCTAGCCAAGTTTCAAGGTTGTAGCTTCATTGTTATGGCCAGGAGAATCTTTACAACAGACATTACGCAAATGGTTAGACGGATATGCTTAAATCGATTGCGAACTTGATGCTGATCAAGTGTATGTACACTTCATGGCCTCTCTGGAACTTCTCGAGGGGAAGTTCCCCTTGTGGGTGTTGCAACTGATTTGACAAAATGAATATATTCCTTCGGTGATAGATATAAAAATTCATGAAAACTATCTTGGAATTTTTGTAGTAACCTCAAAATAGTAAATGACTACTAAATTTGTGCGTGTATTTCTTTCAAAAAAAGAGGCATGAAATTATAAATAGAACAAATAAGAAAGTTATATTCGGCGGGAATCGAATCTCGCATACCCACCACTGTGTTTTTCGTATTCTACACTCCAAGTTCTTTTATTTGATACCCATATCGCTAGTATTATTAAGAAGAAAGTGATCGCGGTGTCTACCTTATTCATTTTAAAATTAACCTATTTTTAGGCAGATAATATATCTTTACTTGAGAAGTGCGCAAAATAGTTTTAAACATTCTGCCTTGTTTGCCTTATGACAAATGAGCATTAAACCTCAAATAAGTGAAAAAAAATAAATTTTAATTATTCGTAACTTTGTGTAAGCATGGCCGAGTGGTTCCATTTTTGGACCTAGAGAGTAAAGTATGTATTGAAACAAATGTGGAAAGAAGGCTGAACCTTCTTCCGAATAATGAGCAAAAGTCCAAAAATTTTTGTTAAAAAAACTGAGTTGCGTTCAGTTTACGCTCCATCGCGCGGTTTTGGTCCGACAAATTTGGCCCAGTTTCAATACCAACCTGCGTGCAGAAACTTCCAATATTTCTACCGAATTTGAAGGCGACATCTTCATGTTTGTGACCAGCAGAGTGCCAGCAACACACACCACACAGGCACACAGACGGACGGACATGGCTTAATCAACTCAGAATTTCACGTGATCAAGAATATATATACTTTATAGAGTCTCTGACGCTTCCTATTAGGTGTTACATGCATTATGGAAAAAAACAACATGAGTATACCTCCATGTTACAGTGGTGGGTATAAAAATAGTTGTAGCAATAAGCCTGGATGATAATCCTAGTTGTATATATTGGATTATACTATTGATTTAATCATAAGATTTGTATGAGGACGAATATAACTTAATAGATACTTTGTAAAAGAATCTTAAGAATTTTGCAAATTTCTTATCACATTTTGAAGCCAAAATGACAAAGAATAAGAAACGACAGTATAGTTGAGCAAGTTTTCTTCCATTTTCTACCTCAAGATTCGTTTAATGACGGTTCGGTTTGCGTTGAAGCTTCCACTTACTTTAGTTCCCTTTCGGTGAGTGTTATCTGCTCTACAAAAGTGATTTGACAGGTGGTCGGGGGTTTCTTCGATAATTAGTACCGTTTCAAGTAATAATTATTTTGGCATATTTGGTCATATTATAGCATTTATCTTCTTTGTTAAAAAATATTGAAAGCTAAATCGGCTTCCACGTACCATAAGATGCAATCAATGATCAATCAAAATGAATTTATAAACATTGTTTAACAATGTATTAATTAATGGTTATAGCGTGCACCGTATGTGGTACAAGGGTATGTTAAGTTCATGCGAATGTGTGCAATACCCAGCATGACGTGAAATAGACTAAGCTTTTATTATACCAATCGATTCAAAATTATTTGCTGAGTTGGTCTTACTTTTTCTGTCCGCCTGTCCGTTTGTCGGCCTTGTTTGCTTGTGTTCAACCCGCAGAAGGCAATTCCTGAGAGATTTTCATGAAATTTGGTTAACTGGCGAGTTTTGGCCGAAAGACGAACGATATTGAAAATGGTTCGAATTGGATGAGTTCTTCAACCACTTACCTTATAAATTCGTATTTTGAAAAGTCGTTATATAAATAATCGCAGGGCGGTTTAAGGCATTTAATGCTGGGCCGTCGCCGACCATGATTGTTTTTACCTATCGCTTAACGTATTTGGCATATTTGGTCATTAATTAAAACCACGTCTAAAATTTGTATTTGATTACACCACTTATCAATGGTTTCGGTAACAAGAAGCCACTCCCAACAATTGTACTTACTTGATTTGATTTGCACTCTCTTTACAATGTAAGATATTAGAAAATGGAAGAGAAATATTTCCCTTACCGAAATTAGTTGTATTAGCCGGTGTGGCATGCAAGAAAGCAATAAATTCGTCAACTTGAGGAGTTCATTGTTTAAAGTTTTTGCAATAAATTGCGTATTTTATGTGAACATATGACACAGATAAGCTAGATGGACACCTGACCCATGATGTTCGCTCTTAAAAAGTTATTAGACATTAAATTAAAAAATTTGTCCTTAAAATAGACTAAACATCGTTGATATCGTTAGCCTGATTGCAGATCTCCAATATATGTATTGTTATTATTGTTAACAATTTATTTTTTTGGGCGATAACTATGCGTGCCCATGTGCAGAGATTTCTTCATTTCGAATGAATTTCCCTGAGTTCTCCCTTCGCTAATTGTGCAGCATATTGCGTTGCCTCGATGAAATCACAAGTCAGCGATTTGCAATTTGAGTTGAAAAACACGAGTAATTGTGGTTTGGTTCTTCCTTCCAAATTCTGGCACTAAACCAAACAAAAACGCGTATCAGAAGTAAACTCGTTAGCCAGAGTAATTTCACCCCGCGAGATAATTACTTACACTAATGTCTCATCACAATTCATCTTACGCACGCAAGCGCCGAGCAATATCTGTACGTAGGTCGTCTAAAAGAATTGATGCAGAGATGCCCTGTTCCTGCAATGTAGGCGGATTAAAGGCTCTGCGCAATAAATTTTATGCAGAGATGCCCAGTCCTTACGAAATGCGTCGATTAAAGATTTTGCGCAATAAACATGGTACAGAGATGCCCAGTTCCTGCAGATGACACCCAATCGAAGAGCTTGCTTTATTAGAATATCCTAGCATACAAACTTAACATTTGCTCTTCACTCCTTGCCCATCTGTGTCTGGTTGGAACGTATTAGAATGCAATGAAGTATATTTATATGCCAATTTGAACTTGGGCTTTTCGAGGCGATTATAACGTTCGTAGATGAAATTATCGTAAATAAGCGCGAATTTGGATAAAATGATGGATAATGAATATCAAACATTGTTAAATTTTGTATTAAAATGGAAGATTAATCTCCAAACAAGCAACCGAATATGAAGCGCAGTTAAATGAAAGGGAAACGGAGAGATGACGACAAACTCTAATTCTTCTCAACGCTGACTCTTATACTTGAAAGGTTTGTCTTTAATCAATACAACATACAAAGTGATTTGTCTTTAAGGCAAAAAAACAAACCTACCAAATACTGTGCTTAATCAGAAAGAATGTCCAAAATAGTACCTTCTCTATTTAGCCTTAATTAAAATTAAAATTTAATTCACTCACAATTTGTTTCATACGGAGACGTAATGGAAACAAAAAGGAAAATTTATTACCGCATACAAAAAATTAGGTCAAACTAAGAATCGATCGCAAAGTTCTCAGCCACCTAATCAACTCACTAACCGAACCGACAATTTCAACTAATTAATCAAAGCAAAGATAAAAGACAATCTTACATTTGTTTCTATTATCCATAAAAAGGGGAAAAAATCATTTTTGAGCTAAATTCGTTTAGATTAAAGCTCGAGAGTAGTGTGGGGTACTACGGCATTAATTGCATCTAAATACGGATATGCATAAATGTGTACGCTTATAAGTATGTACGACTGACTGTAAGTAAGCCTTAATTTATCTTAATCTCTAATAAATCCGTTAAAAATCATATAAATCATATACAATACTCTTAAGTTTCTGATTGGAAAGGTGCGGCGGAGAATTAACAGAAAAAAAAAGAAAAGAAAATAAAAGAAACAGAAACAGAATTCCACAAAAACAATGGATACAACAACTAACTGAATGTAGTAATTTTCTCAAGTTTTTTTTTTCCACTACTTGCTCGCTATTCTAAACTATGTTTTATTGTTCCAATAGTGCTTGTTAGTAAGAGCGTTATATAGTGATTTTCGTAGCTAAATTATTTCAACTCATTGAGTTTAATTGGAATTAATTGGAAAATTGGCCAAGAAACTTGAAATGACTGCAAAAAAGCCGGTTTTTCCTTTAGATATCAAGGTGAGCAAAGGAGACCGTAAATAAAGTGGAGAGAAAATGATAGTGAGTGACGTGAAATGAGTTAAACATAAAGCGATTGTAAGTCACTTTTTCGAGGTGACCAATCACACAGGGTTGGTAAAAGCAAAAAATGTATAACGGTACGTTTTTCAGTACGTAACGTAAATGCAGAGTACCGCAGTATTCTCCAACATAAATCAATATCAATGCAACGAGTCATTCTTTCATTCTCAATGGAAGATAAGACTGCGAATTTAAAAAGCCCTATTTAACAGTAATGGATCGAAGAGAGGGCCCAAACAACTGGCAAAAAAAGTCATTTAATCTGTTCAGAAAAATTTATTCTCTAATAACGGAACTATGAACTAAGATTGGAAAAATGAATTGCTTTACCATTCAAGGTCGATGGTTCTCGTATGCGAAGTCTGTATTCCTTTCTCAAATCCAAATTCCGTCCTTCTGTACTCCATTTTAATATTTTGGGCTGCTCTCTCATTTGTTGAAAGAGCATAAATGGTGTTACATTTGAACACTTGTGATCTTAAAGGGGTACACCACGGTAACACTCTTAAAAAGAGAACTTTCTTTGACAATTTTTTTTGAATGAACGGAAAAGTAGCCGAATAATAATAATATTGAGGAGATCATTAAGTATATTTCTGGGTATTAGAAAAAAATATTTTTTTGGCATGCCTTAAAAGAATCACAACACCGCAGCCGTGGTCAAGAGATATCTTTAGCTCAAGGGGCTCTGCGGCAAGCAGCATAACTGATCGAAATTTGAATTAAAAATAAAAAAGAATATCATTGAATCTACATTCTTGCACCTAGTAAAACGGACAGAGTAGAGACTAATAGAGTTTTTTGAAAAATATTGATTTTTGTGTAAGTGACAAATGTTTGAGTGGAAAAGTGTAATTTTTCGTCCGAAACAAAGACAATCTTTTAACACTAATAATAAATAAATGTTTGCGTTATGCTCTTTGCCGCTTTCGAAAAATGTATGTCGCGATAAATGCGTTTAAGGTTTTTTTATGTTTTTTATCACATATCACTGAGATTCCAGGACCGTAAAACGATTCTTCCAAGTTTTAAATATTCGTCCAATTTTCTCTCTTCTCTTAGATTTTATGCTATAAGTTGTCTGTTTTTTATCATCAGATCCATTAACGTTCTTGATCCGGTAAGCGTTGACTTCGGTGCCCAAATTGTATACCTTTCAAAACTTTAATGAGTTTTACAATACTAGTCATTTAAATTGCACACAACGAGGTCTTTTATGTCCAAGATATCTGGCTTACGGGGAATATTGAAATTTTAAGAAAAAATTTTTTGCGGGTAATTGAATTTCTTTCCACGTACTTTAGAAGATTCAAAAATGTTATTGCTATACAGCCAAAAAAAAACGAAATTTTGAAAAATTTACAGTGGTCTACCCCCTCAAGAGGTTAACACGGATCGTTCCATCCAGAACTTTTCAGTGTAGTTTCGAGAAGTAATATTTGACAAAGCGTGGAAAGTTTTAAAAGTGCAGGAGGCAAGTCATGCCTTTAGAACTAAAACAATTAATCTTCGATTGCCTTTGTGACAGCGGGATCGAAACTTTGTGTCAAAATATGATCGCACATTAAAGAAAGATACATACAGATATTGTATGTAAATGTGTATTTTCGGGAGCTTTTACAATTTGCAGCAATTTTTACGTGATTTTCGAGCTGAATGTAATTCTTTAAAAAAAGAAGGAAACAAATAATTTAATACACATATCGATGGCTATTCATTTTTGTTTGATTAGCGACTACTTGAAAATGAAAATTTTCAAATTTATGCCAAAAGAGAGAACTATTTTTTAAACAAATAATGTTTAAATAAAGTTGTTACAAATCTTTCCTACACTTTCCCTGAGCAAATTATTTTAAAAATATAATCAAATGAGAGAAAGTAGTAAAATTTGTCGCAGTAATGCTTCCGGGCCATTTTGAAAAACCATATTTTAAGAAAAGAGTTTTTAAAGTTTCAAAATGTGTTATAGAACTTTCGTTGAAATGTTCGTCTACAATATTTTTCCTTTGAGATTTTAAGGGAAAATGCCGCACTGTAATGCACATTTTACTGTCTATAGACCGGGATAGTATATTATCTAAATGAAATTTATTTTGCCTGAAGTGCACGAAATTTATAGGGCTCGCCAAATATTTTGATGAAATTTCAAACAGTTTTTCATCAAAGTTTTTCAACTATGAAATACGATTTTATATATATATATGTCACTTTTTTATATATATGTATATATATATATATATATGTATATATATATATATATATATATACATGTACACTTTTTCAGAATTTAGTGTACGGTATTGTACCGGAAGTATACGGTGTATCGCTCCAAGGTCTCGAAAAGCGTAGACCACACAATCCTTGAAGTAAAATCCTCTGCTTAAAAATAAAAACAACCTGACAATGGACAGGGATTGTGAATGCAAAAAACTGCTTCATATTAAGATAATTTAAAATTTTCGTAATAGTATGAGGCTATAACTGTATACCACTTTAGCGAAATAATTCTGAAATTTTTACAGAGTTCTTCCGCCAGTTTATGCTATAGTATGTAATAGTTTATAGTACTGAATACAGGATTCCGAAGGATTTAAGTCTTTCGGGAAGCGCTGTCAAGGATTATCCAAACGTTTTATAAGGATAATGAATTTTTCGATCCAATCAAATCAAATTATTAAGGATGTTGTACTTATGATAGATTGTATGGGCGGGGACTTTGTCCGGCGACGGAAAATGTCGCATTACAAAAAGCTTTTCATGGGGAGATTGTGTTACATTCAATACCTGCAATTGCAACACTACAGAAGACTGACTGAATCTGCTCAGGCCCGCAGATCAGTAGATCCAAAGAGCAAAAACATGATCCGCTAAATGAAAATTTGAAAAAGAAAGGAACTTTTACTACGCGAAAAGCACATTTCCGGAGCTGACGAAGTATATCATAATAAAATCATTCATCAACCATGCAAGAGAAGAAAATTACTGAGAGAGTTTACGTTTGAGTTGCACACAACGAGAGTACACAGTAAAAATAACTCAATGCATGAAACAAGACGGAATGGAACTAAAGCATATCTAAGACAAATATTTTTATGAGTATGAGTGCTTAATCAATTGTTTAAAATAAATTATCTACACATGTATTAAGCATTAAAAAAAGAGAAGAAAGAAAAACGTATTTTAAAAAATTACCTTAAATTAATCATTTTTTTTCCTTTAAAACAGCTTTAAATTGGTAATAAAGGTTCTTTTCAGGAGGAACCAATTAACCATGCAAAGAACCAGCCAACCGACCGCTCTACCAATTTTGTAAACAAGAAACACATAACGAACTTAAACATTTATGAACCAACTGACATATGACTTTTTTTTTGTAATGCTTCTAGTGTTACTATATAAACTTTTTCTATATGCCTTATGTTTTATGTTGGTTGGCTGGATGAGTTGGTTGTTGCGGTTGCATGTTCATGATATACTTTGAATATGTCTTTCTATGAGTGCTTTTCTTCCTCGAACAGCTTGCTTTTTAATTTCATGTTTCTTCTTCTTTCTTAAAGGTCTGCATTGAATTCTTTAGCGTTTGCAGAACTTGCTGTGTTGCTATTATTGCTTGCATGTTGTATGTGCCGTGGCCTACTCGATTGAGTTGAATGATTTTTTAAAAAATTCAACGACTCCAGTTGAACTTCAGCGCTTGTTGATCGAACCGCGGATTAGCTTAAGATATACGGTCTGTTTAATATATTAAAAATAAATACAAATATTTCGCGTATAATTCGTAAAATTAATAAAAAAAAAATTCAATTATTTTTTTTTTTTTTCAAAGTGCCTGTCCCGCTTGAAAATTAATAAAAATAAGAAATTAGTCAAGCGAGAAAAAAATCGAATTAAACATATTTCGAAAATCATGCCTAATAATAATTTATTAAATTGTGTACAGAGAAAATGTTAGAAGCGATTAAAGAAAAAAAACAAATATTTTATCAATCATAAATGAGCTAAAAGCACGTGTCAATAATTACAAATATTAAGATGTCGGCGGATGTGCGTGGATAAGTGTGCGTATCTAATTGGCGCCAAATCTTATTAGAAAACTGATCAAATAAAGGCAATCATCAGAAATCTATCTATATTCCCTATGAAATGCATTCATCCTAGAGTAATGAAACCCTTTAAATATTCATTTGTTCGTTTATTCGCTCATTCGCCACACAACAACGTAAGAAGCAAAGAGTCATAGAAAGAAGAAATATTTTGTTTTCTTTTTTTTAAATTTTGCAAATTTTATTTTATCAAAAAATTTGAAAAAGTTAAAAGAAATTTGCATATAAATTATTTTCTCCTAACTTTTCATATCTATGCGATGTTTTTCCATTACAAAAATACGAAACCAATGCCAGGAAATGACCGTGTTCTTCGGCGTGTGGGTGTTTGGGTGTTTGTGTGTGTGTGTGTGTGCGTTTGTGCGTATGTGTGGATGTGCGGATGTGTGTGTGTGTATGTGTATGTGTGTGCGGGCGTGCATATATGCGTTAGGATGTTTCTGTGGGTGAGAACACTGTCTATAATATCGTGAAACCATCTACTATTGCTTACATCTTCTTCGTAACTTGCATCGAAGACTGGGATTACGTTTATTATGATCCGATACTTTTACGTTTGGCAAGTCCTGGATTCTCAGTATTGAATCTCAGTATCATTAAACTGATTGGCATAGAATACACTTGATGTCGGATTATTCATCCGCCTGTCTGTCTGTTTGTTGATGTGTGTTGTGTTCAAAGATTGTGTAAAATTATGACATTATTAGGTGAAATGTGATAACCTGATTGTTAATTGGATCGAAAGTGTATTAAATGTGTACATAAACTCTCCCACGGCATAGCCTATGAGGGTAGGTCGGAAATTTTACCACAAATGACTTAGAATTTGAAAGCAATCGTTTCAAGCATGCCCATGCCAAAGAGAAATCATAAACGTTTTTTATATGCTTATATAAGGTGCGTATCGAAAATTCGTTTCCAAGTGAATATGGGTTTGTTTTCTCGATCTCTAGAGAAGGTCTTTCAGTATTTTTGTGATATTTCCGCTGTTTCGCATAACATTGCATTGCTGCGTCATATGTAATCATCAAGTACGCGCAAGCATATTTTCTTGCTTCAATTAATTTACCGGTAAGTGGAACTTTTTCTCTTTATGCCATTTTTCAATATTTACTGTATAAGAAAACAATTGAAAAAGAAAAAAGAACACCCGCCAGTAAGAAAAAATCTGAAGACACCCACCTACTGCACAAATTACATGCAGGATATAGAAAGATGCTGGGTGCTCTCGTTGATGTTTCATAATCTATGTGTATATAATATAACCTATATGCAAACATGTGCCTACATATGTATACATAATAATGTACGTACACGTGCAATTTAATAGAAAAAGCTATGGGTTTTCATTGCTTTCAAATATTTGCCAAGTGTCCAGTGATTGTAGTGAAATCCATGAAAAGATCGAAGATTAAGCAAAAACGATCGGCTTAGAAGGCTCCTTTCTTCGAACTATTTCGTTAGGCCACAAAC
Source organism: Glossina morsitans morsitans (assembly GCA_001077435.1). Lineage (NCBI taxonomy): Eukaryota > Metazoa > Arthropoda > Insecta > Diptera > Glossinidae > Glossina > Glossina morsitans. The sequence continues at coordinate 56,696 of CCAG010009387.1, forward strand.
TTTGCCTTTTGTGCAAATCATTATGGATCCTATTGTAATCACAGATCGGAGATAATCAACTCTTTAAAATTGTTAGAAACGAAGATGTGATCGGTTAATTCGTTTGATAAGTGGTAGCGTGGCTTGCAAGTGTGATAGTCTTTTTTTCACTTTCCACATCTTCCTCTGTGCTTGCTTTACTTGCTTGTCGTCACCTATGTCCTTATAAAGGGCATAAGAACGTAATAAAAATTTTTGGCACAAGACCTCGATTATAAATAAAACATCTTATGGGTAGCGTTGCATCGAACACTTTCTTATTAAAACTATTTCGTTGTGATAGTCAGGACTGGTGTGTGGCATCGGTTTAATGCAAGCAATGACTTGAACTTATTCTGTTGTAATAAGAGCTAGATTTGCTCGATTCCCTCGAAGTATTGTTTATTTCCCAAAGCTTTTGCGTTTATTTAAGTCATTTCCTCTTAATATAAAATGGTGTTCTGTTTTCAAGCGTATTCAAATCCGTCTCTCTCTCTCTCTCTCTCTCTCTCTCTCTCTCTTCCTCGCTCTCTGACATCATAGGAGCTTTAAAATCATACAATTCTTTTTTTTTTCTGCCACTAACTTGTTATTTTAATGAACATAGTTAATAAAGATCTAACAGTTAACAAGTGCCTAACCCGATATGGACAGATGCGATTTTACGATTATGGCCCGTATGTGAGTACTGAATACATTGTATGCTTTATGTCTGATATTAAAATTACTGCAACTCAATAGCAAAATCATAAAACTAAAATCCATTAGTGATAAGTGCATTCAAATTTGTTAACCCGCAATTTATAGTCGCGAGCTATTTAAACACTTTTAACATTTCATCTTAATAGTTCCACTTTTATACATAAGCTGGAATGGCTTTTCCCTTAATTGAAATGGACGACATTCTTTTTCCTCTACAATTTTTTTTTTTTTTTTATTACTTTTGCCTGACTACATAATTCTAAAGTGGAAGAAATTCTTGTCTTTTCTTTGTTATCTTCAAAAATTCGATCTTTCAACTGACTTCTGTAATAGCGCAAAAGTAAATAGTGAGTGCTCTTCTACACACAAACACAAAACAAAACCTGTATGAGGTACCCCGTATTTTATTAGCAGAAATTTTTATTTCTAGCACAGGAATTGGGTATACAAAGTTTGTCATGTGTTGTCAAGGCATGGTCGACACACGCGAGTCTTCGCAAATAAATTTCTTCTTTTCTTTTTTCTTTGATCAATGTGAACAGACAACAAAACAACAAATTTGAATCTAAATATTATATCTTTCGTAATGTTTTCATTGTTTGTTATTGTAACGCACGTATAATTTGATGATCACTTTGGCATGATAAAGCTCATGGTTCTCTTTTTTATCGACTAAAATTGTCCATAAGTTCATTCCTTCAATATTTCATTGAAAAGCTTTACCGCGACCGAATTTTCAATCGACAATCCATCTTGATGCGTCTGCCAAGGTGGAATAAATTCAACGAACGTTTTTCATGCTCAAAGTGCTTTAAAGCAAATCGCCGCCTTTTCTTTTAAGAATTCGGATACTTTGTGACAGCAGCTTTTTAACGCTGGGGGACGATAAACTCTTCTTAATAAAAGGTTACTCCTGAAAAATAAGGAAAAACAAAAAGCAATGTCAAATTAATTTCCATTATTCGGCTGCCGCATAGCCTAGTAGATAAGAATCGCGACTACGAAGTCGGTGTTTCTCAGTCGGCTCAAATCTTAGTGTGGTTTGACTACATATGGTCATAGTGAGTGGTCAGTCGGTAAAGGCATGACGCTTATCGATTGCACAAACATCCATGGGGTTGCGGCGACCATATCCCAATCTCTTCCCCTTTTCCCACTTCTTTTACCCTAAAGTGATTGGTTTAATTAAAAAAACAAAAAAATTCGATCCACGCACATATGCAAAGTACCGCGATTTCTTGTGTTTACGTATTCAAAGCGTATATTTTGGCGAAATCGCCGATTCGCCGATTCGCCGACACTTTCCGAGACGGTGCAATTGGCATATTGTTAGTCTCTTATGTGGTTGTGACTTACTTCTCACTCAGCCTTGATTTAGTACAAATTTACAATTTAGTACAATTTAGTACAAAGAAAAGAAATAATTGAAATCAAAACGGTTCGACAATTAGTAAATGCCGACAAGTTGTTTGTTAATAGCCACAAGTTATGCTGGATGCCATAATTTTTTCCTTCCATTTAAAAAAAAAAAAAGGTGAAAACAAAATTAAAAATCATTTTTAATGTTCATTTAATAAAGAATGGCTGCACCCTACGCTACCAATAGATTTCATATGAACACTAGCCTCTCCGCCCCTTACATACACACATTTGCAACTAGCCCTTCATTTATTATGTTTACTATAAGCCGCATACAAAGTCATGCCTTCCTATTCTAAATAATTTTAGAAGTCACTAACATTGTCAACACAACATGAGTATATATGTAAGGCAGAAAGATGTACAACTCATGTTATTTTCGATTTTAATATTGTTCTAAAAATTAAAAAAAGAAAAAAAAAATAGCAATTTGTCCTCAACATTAGCAAATTTACGTGCAATCATTATATTTGTGGTCATGATATTGACATATAATACATACCCGTAACGATTCACCGCCTAGTTACCTTTCAATGCAAAACCTGCCAAAGACATGGAAGTATAAGTTTTAATAACTTACAATAGCAATAGAGTTAATTTTTCCGTAAATATTGTGCAGTTATAATGTTAATGAAGGCATACCTTGAGCAATTTGTAAACCGTATCGTACAAAATTTCTATATCAAAATCTTAAATGCGACCTCTTGCAAATTTATTCACGCTTGTTCAATAATGGGTCTTATGCTTTGCACAGTGGTAAATGCCTTTACGGTTTTACGTTGAAACGGCTTTAACATAATTTAAACCTTCAACAGGACTACGCGTCTTTCTCAGCATTCTCATTCACTTGTCTTGGGTTTATCTATATACCGTATAACACACTACCGCAACTCGGCGTTCTTCTTCTTAACCGTACTGTCCGGCTTTGGCACAACCTACCAACAATGGTGTTTCTGCTGTACCTGATGTCTCCATCTTCAAGTCGAACGTTTACCAACTCTACTCACTTTCTTCACTTTTCCTATAACCCTTGCCTGCTTGTATGGGGGACATCCCATTAGTGGTTTTCAAAAAAAAAAAAAATAAATAAACCAACAGTAATGATTTTAATACGAACCGATATTGGACGCGACTAAAGAGAGTCAACAAATCTCAATGGTTAAAATACCAAAAAATAAATCTGTTGATTATTACAGCCTTTGGTCTCACTGCATGGCTTCATTATACGAAAGGGAAGTGAAACTTAGCACTTAAACGTAAAGTGAAATCCATAAAGCATTTAAATTTCGATTTCATTCACGTCGTCGTCGGAGAAACAAACATTTTAAATCATCGCCAAGCGGAATTGAAATTATGAACAAAGAGCTCTAATATAAAAGAGAATAGATTTTGAAATTTTGAAAATACGACACATTCTCTAAATTTGGAACATCAATAATAAATAGAAAACTAGTGTTGCATATGACATGAGAAGGTCTTGATAGAAAACAATAAAAACCATTTAGAGTGTAATAAAAAACGAAAAGGGGAGAGGGGACAATAGAAAGAGAAAGAAATAAACGAATGATTTCCTTTTATTAAACTTTTATAGAAAACTATTCTATGGCAGTATATTAACATTCATTGAAACACACAACTACATTATTTTCTTTAAGCGTTACTTAGCTATAAGCATTTGTTTGTTGTTTTATTTGAGTCATGTGCAGCTGTCAAAAGTTATTTTTACTGTTAAATGTAAACATTTAGAATTAAAGTTAATTCTGTAGCTTTGTGTTTTCGATGTGTAAGAGTAAATACATGTGTTTTTGTTTATAAGCAAAGTTAACATATGTATGTATATATGAATGTATGATTGTACGTACGTACGTACGTACGTACGTGTATATGTATGCGTACGTTTATATACACATCTTTATGCATAAATACATACATATATATGTATACATTTATATATTACTTTATTCAATGAATGGAATTTTGTTTTGTTCTTATTATTCTTCAACTTGTCAGACATTTTTTAAAATAAATTTCTACTCCCAACGCTGCACTTGAAAAATAACCCTTTTCTTTAGTTTCAAACACGTATATATATGCATGCTAAAAAAGACCCCTTTATGGCTGCCTGTCCGTCTCTTTACAAGTCTACTTGTTTTCTTTTTTTTTTTTTTTTTTGTTCCTATCTAATGTAACATTAATTCTTTCATTCATTCACTCATTTTTCATTCATTCCTTAAGTTTTTCTCGTTTTCTTCTCTATGAGTGTATTGTCCTTGTCCTTGTATTTAACTGGTTGGTTGGTTGGTTGACTAGCTGATTATGTCTGGGTCTGGCCTAAGCTATCAAATGGCAGACAGACAGACATTTCTCCTATTCTATCACTGTTACTGGCAATATATTTTAATATGTTTTTCATTTTTTCACAGTACTTTGTGGTAAACGTTAAATTTAGCTGTTTTGTTGCTTTAAAGCCTTGAAATTCAATATATTGAATATTAAGAATATAAACAATTTTGTAATCGAGAAGTTAAGCCAAGGGTGTTTTTTTTTTTTTTTTTTTTTGGTTCTTTCAATCGAAAAGCTTCATTAAATGGTGCATCGTAAGCGTTCAATATTTTTAATTACAAGCTTTTCACGTCAAAACGACTTGCTCTTTAAACGCGTTGGGAGTAAATCTGCAATTTTGTGCTTAACTTATACTAATGACTACATACAGAGTTTGCGTTCTGTTGCGTGCGTTTGCAGTGTCGTTGCTAACACCGTCATCGTGTCGCTTATCGCTTATGGTCTAACCAATCTATTATTGTTGTTTTTAAATTTCGCCCATTACTTCTCCAAAGTACCTTATCGTGAGCAAAATGAATTGGTGCGATTAAGTGGAAAGTACTGTATTTAATGTATTTAATTTTTGTTTGCATTTCTTTTTATAAAAATTAAGATTTTTCCTTTTGATAACTTTTACATCCATCAGTATATGTTAATTCCTACATCCCGTTTGTCATATACCTAGCAAACCACAAAACCCCAAAGGAAACATAAAATTTTTATTAAATTTCCTTTAATATACATATGTCTGCATAGGTATTTTGTGTTGTTTCTGTGTAGAATTCGGAAAATAAAAATCTTTCATAAAACGAATAGTGGACAAAGATGATGGTCAAATTACTCTCTCTCTCTATCTCTGATATGACTTGCGTCGTAGCAAGTTCACCGGATTCCTTCCAGTCGCCGCTCCAGGCCCAATTGCTTTAACGTCAGCTTCAAGAAGGTAATCGTTACTGTGTTCTAAAATATAAAGATCATATCGTGCATACTGATATGTTGAAGACACAATTCAATAACGTATTTTAAATTAGAGAAGCTAGCGTTAATTTTTCGATCAGAAGGAACGAAAAAAATCATTCGAGCATCGCACGTGGATTTGCCTTTCAACTTCTATGTATGGAAATCGCGGTTCGTGCTTGACTAGAAAGGCATCACAGCACTTCGTTTGAATTTATTTTTCCGTGGATTTACTAACGGGAGATTATTTTATACTAAAACTCCATACAAAAATATGCAGTTATTCTTTACGAACCGTTTTAATCATTTAGCTCTTGTCGGTGTGCAGAGCATGTAGGTCGTGACTCTTAAGTGTTTCTTTCACCGCTGCCAGTTTCGAATATTCAAAGCTTCGATATACGAGGCAAAATCTTACAACTACTCCCCGCAGACGTATACTCAAATAGGTTAATGTTACACGAAGTAGCTCCCAACGTGAGGTCTAACTTTGAGGTCCCCAATATAAAATCATGGGCCGATGGAGATCATAGGGAGAGCAACGGTATACAGTGGCCTAGGGCGTAAGATCAGCCCGCCCGGTAAGTAAGTTTTGTCTGCCCGTCTGCCTTCATAAGGGTTTTGGAACGTGTATATTAATGCAATCGTCGGTGGAGTGCCTACAGGATAAATATAGAGGGACCTCCTTATTAACGACTTAGCTAGCCTTTCAGTGACACGTGAGTTTGTTAGTTTGCAGCCTCCGGCCTTTTAACCTTCTGGCGTAGATAATTTTCTCTTGTCACATAAAATTTGTTTTCATATTACACATAAGGGGAGAAAAGGTTCGACATCAGACCATAGACGTCTATGTTGTACAAAATCTCTGTTGGCTATTTTGCATTGGCATTGTCTTTCACTGACCGGTATAATAAAAGATATTTATTCGTACGGATAATGCCATTCTTATGCAATCGACCTACCAGTTATTCGGCTACTTAATAGGAGGTAATCAAAATCCTCACATTACTTATTTGTCCATAAACTTGCCTTTACAAAAAAAAAAAAAAAAAAAAAAAAAAAAAAAAAAAAACAAAAAAAAACCAAAAGAAGAAACACACAGAAAAACCAAACAAAAAAGAATAACTTTAAATAAATATATAAAAGATAAATATAAATAAAAATAAATATAATAA
>CCAG010009388.1:0-54991 GCA_001077435.1 Glossina morsitans morsitans
CGCATTGTTTGTGTAATAATAATTGTTCTAAAAAAAAAAAAAAAAAAAAACAAAAAAAAAAAAAAAAAAAACAAGGTCATTAACCAACCAAAATTTTATACATTTATGTTAAAGTTTACATATGTTTATGGCAATAAATGTGCAAAACATTTTTATTTTTCTTTTTAATTTCACTTATATAATATATTCATTTATGTTTTGAACTATTACATACTTTTCTTTTGTCTTTTTTATTAATAAAATATTTCGCATTTTCTTCTGACATAAATTCGCTTTTTATTACATTTTTTTCTTCAAAATTTCAGCCGGCTCTTCACATATAAAACAAGGAAAGAAAAGACATAACTAAATAAAAATCTGTTGTAACGAACCGCTTCAGTTAGTGATATATTCTAAGAAATTCTTATCAAAGTATGGCTTTTTTTTGTTTTGCCATTTTATGATTCAAGTGTTTACTTCCGTTTCAGTTTTTGTGAACTGAATTTTGCGGACGAATGAATAGTTGAAAATGCAATGTAAAAAATAAAGACCGAGTAAATTAAAGACTAAAACTGTTTTGCTTTAAAATTTTAAAATGCAATGAAATCATGAAACTATACATGATGCAGAGAAACTTATGCCTGTTTACACAAAGTCTTCATGCGCTGTTTATACATTACTTTGAAAAAAAGCAATTCAATAGCAATCAAAACAAAAAAATGTACATAAACTATGGATGAATTGAGTTGAGCTTGCAATAATTTCCATTAATGTGATACTGATCGCAAACTTGTATATATTATATCCCATATTCCATATCTTTGTGTACTAAAGTGAAAAGATAATGTAAGAGTTGCAAAAAACTCAAGGACGGCTGCATAAAATTAAAACTTCCAAGCTTCCTTCCTGAACCGGTTATCAACATTAAAATAATTCGTGTTGGAAAATCATTGTACAAACTTACATTTGAAAGGTCTCATGAGTCCAGTATTTTAGTTAAAACTCAATTAATGTCATCGATCCCATTACATTTCTTGGAAATGTTAGTTTAACGGAATAGCAGGGTCGTACTTTAACCGAAAGATTTAAGTTAAAAGATCTTCGATGTGTTGCTCAGTAGTTGAATGGTAGATGCTGAGTTTCTTTGCAATTAGAAAGAGATGGGATGTGGGTTACTTTCCAACATGGGACGCACGGATGTCATTATCATTCAAATAGACGATCTCTTCTTCGGCTAAAATCTGCGGAACAAAATTTTGCAAACCACATTTTACAGGTCTGAACATTTACAACTTCATTTCCCAACGTAACACATAAGTTTTCATTAGCACCCGATGCATTTGTTTCTGTTTGTTTGGAGTGCATACCAAATGCAATACACTTAAATGTACTTATTCCACTTCACTTTATTTCTTTCCGCACTTCGTAGCCAACACCAACACCACCAGGAGCAAGGGAATCTACAGCAATAGCCAGATTTACAATCACTACAATCCCCACAAAAACAGCGATATTCTAAGCATGCCGGTCCAGCACTCACCTTGTACGTATCTAGACAATACACTACCAAATAGCGCTGCCGCTCTTGTCAATGCAATTTAAGAAGAACTTCCACAGATAGAGCGCTTGAACCTTAAGAACAATCTATTGGAAACATGACGATAAACAATTTCAAGGATCTGCTAGGTAACTCATTAGCACAACTGGCTGCCAAGTAGGATGTAACGAAACTAACGGACAAAATTTGCGTGTTACAAAAAAGGATCACGTCCTTGAAGCAAAATTCAATAAAGTAGAAGTGCGATGTGAAAATCGGGAAAAAAATGTGCGAAAAAAACACAATCACGGATACACCCATACGCGGGAATCAACATGCAGCAGAGAATGTCAGTAATCTGTACAAAGAACCCGAACAGAGTAAACGTGTGCGTAATTTTGAAGGCTAACTGTGTAATGAAAGCACAAGTAAAATTGAGGGAACAAGAAGTTATCGTTCACAGAGACGTTTCCTTCGCAAACGGACAAAAAAGCGGAAAACTAGTGCAAATTAGAAGTGAAGTCCATAGACAATACCCGTGCGTTATAACGAAGTTCGTTTGGCAGTCTGTTCTTATTAACTATAAAATGTTTTACGTGATTGCGGATGGGAAACTTGAATGTAAATGACCGCCCTGTTCCACACAATATACTGAAAAGTAACAAAAACCGGCCTAAAACGCAACAAAATTCACTTAAATCCAAGCAGTAGTTGACGTCAAGAAAATATACCGATCGTAACTTATAATGCGACAGATCTATAAAATTTGTTTGTATCGTTTAGTAACTATTTATGCACGTACGGCATTATCTTTCTGTTCGAAACTTGTGCTGGAAACAGTTTTAAAACGTTTATCGATTTCTTTATAAATCATGAAGAATCTCGATCCCATTTATATGTGCACATAAGAGAATTCAAACCAGTGATGGCAGTCTTCTAACGTGCTTAACTAAATTTGAAATAGAGAAGAACACTTTTCTTATTCTCCTAATATATAAAAATATATATATAAACTATAATAAGGGGGTCGAAGGTTTGAACACTCTAAGCAATTTATTAACAACGACGGAGACAATCTGTTGCCAATAGGCGATTGCAATGCCAGAAAAGGCAATTGTATGCAAAAGCAAATCAGCGCTACAGAAATTTACGCAAGACGAGAAAACGAACGTGTACACGCATAGCATAGCTATCAGCTTTAATAATTGTTGAGACGCAAAAGCGTCTCAGGCAAACTTGAAAAGGTTAAAAAGTAACACTTTCGACAAATATAAATCCTTTAATGCTTCAGTATTGGCTATTGCGCAAGCACCACACCAACACACAATCTCCTATATAAGTAAGCCCAATATGAACCAAAGCTTGAAAAGCTTCTCAAAAAGTGTTAGGTGTGTTGAAGAGTTGTAGGACAAGCAAACCTCTCGGCAAGCATAGTGTTCCTTCTGAATTTTCCATTCATCGTACGAATCAGTTTATAAACGCTCTTATAGAGGTGTTCAACGATATGTATAATACTGGACTGGAGTTTTCAGTTTCCAGCAGGCAAGGCGCAATATTCCCGATTTTTAAGAAAAGTAATGCTAAGCATCTCAGCAACTACTGTGTCATCATTTTTATGATTGCCTAACTCAATGCAAAATTTAAAATCATTTAGACTGTCTTGCGAGCAATCAAGTGCTATGAAGGACAATTCGGGGATACTATCGCTATTGTGAAACGGAGAAACTGTAGACTTTCTTTATAAAGCGGCTTTTCCGGCTGCCAGTAAATACGAATAACTAAAGAATGAAAAATGAGACGGTCCGCCATCACAGTTCTGTTCCACGTTGAGCTGACCCATGAAGTATTTGGTTAGAATATTCGCCATGGGAAACCACCTGTTGCCGAAAAAAATAACAAGCAATCTACCGCAGAACCGAAAACAAACCTCTTTGTATAAAGCAATTTGTGCCTAGTACATTAAACATCTCCACCCTCTGTAGCAAATGGGCGCGCAAGACGCACACAGGTGGAGATATTAAATAAAAAAATGTACATAGAAGAGAAAACAAAGTGTGAATAGCAAACTCGGAGAAGCCACTCAAGAGCACTATATAAAACTCTGATGTATAATCGGAATGATAATAATTGTTTTCACGCTGCGCTGCGCAAAAACAACAGCAATAATGTTTAAAGTGGGAAGAGAACTTCTACAGCTAAATTACAGGCCGAATATTGGAGCGACAGACGTAAGGTACACTCCGCATAGTCAACAGGCGCCTGGTTGCATGCTGGGCGATAATGGTGGACTTACGAGTGGCTAGTTTTGGAAAAGACACGCTAGATATGAATGGATTAAGGATAATTTTGGATGATCACAGCTTGGCGCTGGTTGTGTGAAACACGACAAGCAATGAGCAGCCGTAACCTGTAGAACACAATTATAATATAAAGATGATCTTGTTTGATTTTAGTATGTTCGTTCCTTTTTCCCCCTTTTTAGACTGGCTGACGGCGTTAGCGATAGAGATTTTGTAATTTCACACACCTTTTCTTCAATAAAACCACTACTACTACTATTAGTGTAAAGTTGACACAAAACCAAAAAACAAAATATAACGAGAACCCGTACTCTTTTCTCTTGGAACTAAGGACCGGCCACAAGATAACAATTAACCTCTAAGTAAAACTTGTGTTATTATTGAAAGACAATTTCAGCCGCTTGATGCTGTAAAAGAATATTCGAAAGGCTGCCTGAATATATTTTAAGAATAGGAAAGCATTTATAACGAAAGAGAAGTTTTGCATTCTTCACGTCTTCCCTCAAGAAAAGACGAAAAAAGCCTTCTTTGCTTCACTTAGACGTTTTTTACTTTTCAGTTTTAGTGGACAGTTGGAAGCGCGATTAAGGATCTAGCAAAAAAGAAAACTATAAAAGATGGAATGGTTTTCTCTGAGGCAAAACCCGTCGGAAGTTGGTCTCTTAAATGAAGCGTCCTTCTTTGTTGCCTTCACCTTAATATACAGTGGCCTTGCATGGCTGAAATAGGTATATGAATAAGCAAATAAGTGTTATTTCAAATCGCATAAATTGAAACTACATATATGTATATATATATAGTTCGGGTGTATGAATACCCGATCATTAGGCGCAATTTTGAAAAATTTGCAAATTAAACAAAAAAAATTTTTTTTTAATTATACAGCCAAAGAAAGACAAATCACGTTTTGGTACAAAAAGAGCTAAGCCCTATGTGCTTTGTAACTTTTATATTATTAGACAAGGTTTAACCTAAGAGTGTTTAAAATAGAATTCTTAAGTAAAAGTTGAAAAGAAATATTTAGACGTTAAATATAGGAATGAAGTGAACTCTTAAGGCTTACCAGAGCTATCTGTTCATCGTTGTAATGATAGTCTTTCCTAATTACAATCATTATTAGATTAAATTAACCTTCCAGCTTGTTATGCTTATTCTTTTTTCGTTAGTTAGACATTTATGTAATGGAAGCGTTTTAAACCCAATATACTATGGATGTTATACTAAATTCTTTTCTTTTTAATTTTCTTCACCGTATTATCCCCTCTCTCTCACTCTCTCCTTCTCTACCCTCTCCTATTTCTATCTTCGCCTTCGTCACTTTTCCTCAATTTTGTCGTATAACTAACATTAGTTAAAAGCTTAACCACGTTTATGATGCCATGAGATGTTTGGGTGTTGATAAAGATATTGTTAACAATTTACTAGTTGTTGTGGCTGTTGTTGTTGGTGCTGCCACTGTTACTGCTGCTGTATTTTTTAATTTTTTATTATAACAACCTTTAGAAGACAAGGGTGTATTAATTTCGTTAATTCGTTTGCGTCACCCATGGAGCACACAACAAAAGGACTCGACAAAAAAGAAGTGAAAAGTAACATGTAAAATATTAAAAAAATATTGACCCTTACGTTTGAGAGAGCATTGTCTTAAATGAAATGAGGAGAAAGAATAAAACAGGTATAAAGACGTTCACTCACCAGAACACTTCGTACTTCACTTTATCTGAACATATAATATTGATGGTAATACGAACTTCCCAGATGATTTGGTCATAGTCATGGCTGTACAAACACTTCTATTAGTAAAGTCGGTAAAATTATAATAACTGAGACCAGAAGCTTAATGCGAACTTAGCTTCCTTTCTCCTCCTACGGTTCATTACAATGGAAAGGTAAAACACTTTAACACTTCTGCGTATATTGTTTGAAGTGATCTAAGATTCGCTTTAAAACATCGTCTATACGTGTAATACATAGATATAAAGCAACTGTAATGACTTTGTTAGGACCGTTGTACTAATTGCTGTTAAGCATGGCGTTGATGATTGCAAACTGATAATATTAATAAAACATTATTAAGCAAAAATAACAAAATGATAATAATATTAATTAAAATGAAATTAAATAAACACATATTGAAAGGAAAGAAAAACTTGATTCGGTTTTTCTATGATAACCCTTAAGAAAAAATTGGCCCAAAATCAATGTTTGTGTGAAATATTCAAAAATTCCTTAACGCACAATTAATTACTCAAACGTAAAATCGATATATTGCTCATTATAATGCAATTGTAAGATTTAGAAAATTAAGAAAGACGAACTCAGTCTTTTATTAGAGCGGATATATGTACCTATATATATATATATATATTGAATCTTTGTTAAAGATCAACTGTTCGCAATCGCGAAGTGCGTCTGAAAGCTGATCATGGATTGATTCGGTATGATTGCCATTATTTTCTCTTCATTGCGATCGATTGTGTGACGTCCACTTCACCTTCATCAATGATCCAAATGCGTCCTTTCATTTAGCATATAATAAATATTTAGGTTTGGAAACATTTTCTGGAATCATTGCATCCCAAAGCAGAATATATATACATTTAAGCGCTCGTTTGACAACAATTCGACATTACATGTAGCTTTTCTTTATTCTGCTTACGATTTCCGTGGCAAATGTAGTTAGAATGTAGTTAGAATTTCATCGTCGTTAAGATTCTCTTAAATTGCTTCATATCCGGGCGAGAGCTTGTCTATTTGTACCGATGATATTGTTTATGTGCAACACATTGTAATGCCTCCGTGTACTTTGAGCACGCGATAGATCCTGGAACGTGCTAAGTCTACCAACTTGTAATGATGCAGCGATATTTCATTATGCAATGATTGACTTTAAAGGATTTTTAATTTTTAATATGCACCAGCTACAAAGTCAATAAAATGTAGTTCTTTTTTATGATTTTGCACATTACTATGGACACATGTTAGGAGAAATACAAATAAATTCGATAAAGTTCTGAACACAACCGCCGAGTTCTAACTACTCAACGGGTCATTTTATGAAGGAAATGCCAGACTGCCCTTTAGCCATATTCCTAGGTCTTGTATGCATTGCAAAAACAAAAAGGCGTAAATAGAAAATAATTTCTTTTATCGCAATAACTTGCTTAGATGCGCAATAGTTGGCAGAAGGAAGTAGAAAAAGAAAATTAAGAAAAGTGGAGAAAGGTGTGTGCGATTAGATGTTGAACTCTTATTTAAAGTATCTCGATATTGTATCTAATTTAAATACAGACAGACAGACGTATATTAAGGAAAAAGTAAATTTCTAGCATTTTTTGCTGGTCTCGTCAACAAAATAAACAAAATATTTTAATTATACGCAATAACTTTTCGCGAAAATACATTCATGCATTCATTCATGGTGGATATAAAACAAAGTAATTGAATAAATTGAAGTGAAATGTCAAAATGTCAAAGTTCATTAGTTAATTAACTTCTTATCTAAACATATTCTAATTTCGTATAAATCCTAATGCTTTCCTTTTGTGTAACCCATTAGATGTAAATTATTTAAACGCTGCTTTTCGTTGCTTCTCAAAGTATACATAGACAGTTAAATAGATCGACAGACAGAAAGACAGACAAATATGCAATCAGTCCTAAAGAGATGTCTGAGTACTTTCCTGTAAGTAAATAATTACTACTCAATTAGAGAAAATCTGGCAATTCAAACGTTAACTTGTTTTTACATTATTTTGGCGATAATTACTCAAAAGCTTTAAGTGCAACGATGCACTGCATTCGAACACGGGAACAACATCAACATAAACAAAAGCGATGTTGTTAGGAATAGTATAAAAACAGCAAAAAAAAGAAAAAAAATAAAAAAAAAAAAATAAAAAAACGAAAAAAATTAAAAACAAAAACAAAACCCATAGGAGAACTAAATTAATCACAAGCAAATCAATTAACATTTTCAAATACTGCAATTACAACTACAAGTACAGTAGTTAACAAGCCATAGACGTAACCAGGGAGGCAAGCAGGCAAGTACAGGCAAGCAAGCAAACAGGCACTCATTAAATACGAATGAGTCAGTAAAACTAGCGACAGCATTTCAAAAACATTCTCTCTCGGAATTGTTGAGAAAATTAAATGATGAAATAACAGCAACGACTGCAATCGTAACAAAAACAACATTAAAGCGTTCGTCTATTTTCGAATACATCGAAATTGACAGCAAAACGGCTTAAAAAGAACTCTAAACAAATATGCATGTTGATGAATAGCGGTGCTGGTTATGACGCTAGTGATGATAGTAGTAATGGGATGGTGGTGGTGGTGGTGGTGGTGGTGGTGGCGATGATGATGCTACAGCAACAACCACAACAAAAACAATAGCAATTTCATCTACAACATTGTCATCATAATCATTAACATCATCGTTGATGTAATGAAGCCAACAACAACATTATGCGCTAACATTAAGAGACAGCTAGACAGACAGGCAAGCAGTCACTTAGTAAATGATGAATGAAAGACTGAATGATTGAACAACTACTAACGGTAATGCCTGCACAAATTCAAAAAAAACAACACGAAATATAATAATAAATGCATATAAAAAAAAAAAAAAAAAAACTAGAAACAAACATCATCGTACGGTTGTGTGAGTGCAACAGTGTACGTGCGGAATATATTCAACAGCAATAACAGCAGCAACAGAATATCGCATTGCTGTCGATGGCAACTGAAATGTGAATGCAATCTTTTTTCTTCACTGCACAATAAATAACAATCAATAAAATACTGAAAACATTAAAAAAAAAAGCGACGACTTGCATAAAGTTTTCAATTTCACATTTGCATTTTCGATTGTTGTTGTTGTTGTTGGTGTTGCTGTTGCTGTTGCTGTTGCTATTGCTGTTGCTACTGGTGCATTTATTATGTTTTGCGCATTATTTCACGTATTGCCAGTGTAATGTAATCAAATTATCAGACTGTTTGACTCCAACAGGCAATTCAGCAGTTAAATCGATAATCATAAAAACAATGTAAATGAAAAATAACAACACTAACAACAATTTCAACGACAATAAAGAAAAATAACAGTTTTCAATATTTCAACGGAAAATTTAATGCCGTAATAAATATCAACTAAATGTGATCATATAAAGTCGTAAATAAACTTAAAAACGTTTAAATCTTGAAGGGGTGAGGATTTTACATAATTTTAATGAAAACACTTTAGCAAAAACAAAAAACAAAAAACAAAAAAAAAACGTTTTTCTTTTTCTTCTTTTAAACAGATTTTAAGCACTTACTACACCACCACACCTGACACACAAAACAACAAACAACAGACAACAGAGGCAAATTTATTTCGAATCTTCTATGCTTATAATAATGCTAAAAAAGTACGCACACACATACATACACACACACACACGCACTCATATTATATGAAAAGTCTATCAGTTTAAATAATTTGATAAGTTTGATCTTAGCTCAATTAGGTGGTGTTGCCTCGCTTTAATGGAAGTTCTTTTGCATTTATGAAATCTTTTTTGTGCCTAAGGTATAGAGTACTATAAAAAATTTGCATTAGCCGTAGGTTCAAGTTCACAGTCAATGTTCAAAATTACGACTCTTTCCTTCTTTGGTCTTCTTATTTCATTTTTTAGGACCCTAATCGCACTTTATTAAAATCCGCCAGTTTGTGATGAGACATCGTTACGGGGATGACAACGTTAGCCTTTATTTAAAAATCAGACATGTAGCATGTAGACATTCTTTGATGCAACGTTTACGACTCGACTCTTATTCTTTTATAGGCGAAATTAAAATGCTTTACCATTTTTAGAATCTTTTTCTTCTTCTTCTTCTTCTTATTTTTTAACTATCGATCATAACGTTAGTCTCCTATTAAACTCTCATAAACAATAAAATGTATTCAAGTATGCTATAAACAAGTGGTCATTGGCTCGAATCCCATTATATGCTTATTAGCTATACTTAATACAATGTCAAAATTATATTAAGAAGGGATTGTGGATAAGAAAATGTTATTAATTTTAATCTTACACGAAATTCATAGTAATATGTGACGGAACATTTAAACATAAAATGATGCGTCATATAAAGCCATTAGGAACACTATTTATATCGCTACGCAAAATGAAAATATTTTTTTCTAAACAAATAAACAAAATACATAATATTGTCGAGCAAATGCAAATCGTGCCCTCGGTAAATGACACCTCACTGGTCACCGCGTGAATTAAAAACATTTCAGCCGAGCATTGTAATTTTTTCGCCTCTATTTGCAGAGTCTTCTTAAAAAGCATAATTAATGCGCACCCAACTTTCGCACAACAGTTTATAAACTTTGAATGCGAACGTGGTTTGGGGCGATCACTTGATCACTTGATTAACTCGTCGTTCAATTAGCACGTTTTCAGTCAGTACGACTACTCTTTTATGTTAATACTACGCATATACTGGATTATACTGAAAACTCTCGGCGCTTTTTTCAGCGGTTTCAAGCTTCATTTTGTAGCCTGCTCTTTTCAAAGGAAATGAAACTGTGATGTGCGTGGTGGTCTTGCTCCACCAGTTGCAAAATTTCATCGATTTTCTCAGTGACTGCGAAGTGCATCCAAATTTCCGGAACGGAATCGAGCAAAGCTTCGTTCCCTCATAGCATTCTCACCGTACACTTCCCAATTTTTTTTTTTGCAGCGTTTTTACCTTTTTTATAGTAAACAGGCATCGCATAGCGTATTCATTATTATATTTCACTTATTTTCGCACCAATGTAACTTTTTACGCAAGCAAAGAATTAAAAACTATCTTCACACAAAATGTGAGCTGAAATGTTTTCTTTTAAGCACATGTTCGTTTGAGACAATCGGGTGAGTGTTGCCCTATCTATGGGCCTCAACACCATTCCGAGGAAAAAACCGAGGAGAATTTTCGATATGACCTAATACAACACTTTGGCTGAACAGTCGTTCAGCTCGATATTCGAATATGTTACCGCTGACCTTGAGATACTTTGGTGACTCTCTAAATACTTTTAAGAGAAAAGTGGCCTCATTCTGAACCACTTGATTTCGTCGGATGAGGGCATTTGACGTTTACAACGGGGATGGTTTGAATAGTGTTTGGTTCTTTCTATGTGCATGATTTAACTTAAAGCAACTACGAATGTTGGCCTATGGCTTTGTAGTTAATAATAAATTTAAGTTTACGAAAGAAAAAATAGGTTCTATCCATCTGCTGTCAATGAGAAATTATCAGAAGAGTTCCTTCCTTGGGACGCGGGACGTGTTCAAAATAACACTTAACGTAATAGTCTGCCCACGATGTACAAAACGCAAAGGTACTTACAATGGTTCATACACGCCCCGACGACACTGCATGTTTGATAGAATCTCAGACAGTGATATACCTTTCGAACTTAAGCAGCAATAGATGACGTCACTAAAGTGTTCTATTTGGGAGACGATATGTTCACTTCAGAACGCAGCTTGTATGCGGAGACTTATCTTTTGTGAAAATACAGGAAAAGGGGGAATTTTACTCCAGTTTGGAGGTGCCCTTGTTTTCTTAATAGACATTTTTTTAAAAGGCTACACAAGCTGTTAAGCAAATTCTTTAAAAAGCATCCCATCAATTTCCATCTTCACATAAAATCTTTTCAATTTGGATTTTCTTTTAATTAATAATTCGAAGATTGTTAGTAAATTCTTTCAATGTTTCAATGGAATATTTTTACGGGAAAGTGAAACGCATGAGACAACGTAGTCAACTAAAGTCAAACCTAACAGCCTGCAAGCAGGTACAAGCTAGTTTTCACTGTAGACGCTCGCTCCCTAATTTTTAATTACTTTCTTCCTTTTTAATTTATTTAATTTACGGAAGTCATTCCGTTTCAGATTCTCCAGCTGATTGTATAGCTTTATAGGTTATTTCAAGGGCACAAAACAAAAAGCTTTGTTTTTAGCGTTTTTTAATAATACCGAAAATATCTCTATAGTAAATTGATAAAAACTTAATGTTTACCTTCTAAATGACTTCATTAGTAGTTAAATGGAAAAGGAAGAAACACAAAAGCCAAATACCTAGCTATTGATATCCATTGAAATTAAATAACGAGAGTATAAGACGAAGACAACAAATTGTAATTATTATTTTAAAGGCAGATACAGCAAAACTCAATAATAGATGGAGCCATCCTCCTACATGCGCTTGTGTAACTGTATATATCGTCCACTTAACAAATAATAGCAGGTTAGAAGAACAAAAGCAAAAAAAACAGGGCAGATATTGCGGTTGTGTTTGCGGTTTGGACCGAATATTTTGATCCTCATATCCCTAATTTTTGTTTTATCATAAAAAAAAAAAACATATTATGGTATTGAGAGATTTGGATCTCTTATTGATCCCAATCCTTTTGCTTGATTGCCTTGATGCTCCAGAGCACACTTATAGTTAAAGAGACGTGTGCTAAATAAAATAATCATATTATGATTATTTTGATTTGAAGATTGTACGCAGTTGATGCAAGGGTGTGAAGTTATATTTAAATGTAAACTAGCAAAGACACAAACCAATTTTTTTTATAGAGCTCTGTGAAACCCTTAACAGAATTCTATAAAACGAAGTCTCAGAGGGATTTAAGTCGAAATTTAGTTAAAATAAAACTTATGCAAGTACTTATATCCATAACTTGCACATCGTTGGAAAGGCTATTAATAGAGGATTCATCCTGCCCTAGTTTGATGATTTCACAGGACATGGTTTGCCGACAGTAGCCAAGCAAACTTTCGCTTTATGGCATAGTGTAAAAATACTGACTTTTCAGATATTAATTAATTTACATAGAGACATGTTTTGTTTATTATATTTTGTAAAAAAAATTTTGCACAAATTTTATTTTAACTAAATTTTGACTTTAATCCCTCCGAGACTTCGTTTCATAGAATTCTGTTAAGGGCTTAACAGAGCTCTGTAAAAAAAATTGGTTAGTGTCTTTGCTAGTTATATTTACATATAACTTCACACACTTAGTTGATGCGCAGTTGAATGACTCTGCGATAGCTTTTCAATTACGAATAATGAATGTGCCTCGAAGCTTGCAGTTTCTTTTGGTTCCTTAGTCTCGTAAAGGTATCTAAGGAATCACTCGCATTTTGACACTTTGACCAAAGTTTATAGCTTTTTAATTTTAATGTGGCGACTTTCTAAACTCGAACAGTGACACGACTGATGTACTGATATAAGCGACTCCCAGTGGAAATGATTGTGTATATAATAATAGATATATGTTTTAAAGAGCTTCCAACTGTTACAAACCATACGACAAAATTGATATAACTCCGATTCATATATGAAATTTAAACGCGTTAGAAATTATGAACTGCTGACCAACAGCATACGTGGTACCATGTACTGCAAGGAGTTTAATCAACTGGAATCTTTATAGAAGAATGCAGGCAATAGAGAAAATAATCAAGCAAAAGAATAAGGAAAGCATTGGAAAGGAAGAAGAAAGAGAAATCAAAAGTTAACTAATTTGCTTCGATAAGAGAGAACGAAGCATGACAGCGCCAAAGTCAAAAGTGGAGGATGTGTGATAACGATGACAACCGCACCAAACTCGATGTATGAAAATCTACAAATGTGTTCTAACTTCCTGCTACCAGCAGTAGTTATATATACATACGCGCATACATATATATCTATTAATATACGTATACGTGCTAGGAAAGCAACGTTTGTTAAAGCAAGTCATTCCTCTCGATTCCATATATATAGAATGTGTGGAGAATTAAAACATGAACAGCTGAATAAAAAATAAAAATAAAGAGAAAACAATAATTGAACAAATAACTGGCAACGTAAGTGCTGACTAAAAGGAAATTCTATAAACAAGTTCGATTTGCAGAGATCAGTGTTTCGCAATCTTGCAGTAACAATAAAACAAAACTTCACAATGGTCTTCACCCGTAGCATAACCTGCATAAGAACGTTTAATTGGTTAAAGTCTAATGACATAGGGGGCAATATGATACGTTACATGTCGCTTCTTAAAAAGCATGGCAATTTCATAAGGGATCCTGCTATTCTGAACCGCTGAAAAAAGGGGGCCTATGTAACAGCCTAAATATATAATGCTCCCCATGTTTGGGATAACTATAGTTATCTGAGAGGGCTATGCTATTGGGATGCAGTTTTCTGCATTTAGGTTTTCAGTATTCCTGGTATCGAAAATTATTTTATAAAACAGATAAACTTCAATTTGGATTTTTCACTCAGTCTGAGGCTATTTGCTCCATAGTGGTAAATTAAATAGTTTAATCATAAGAACGAACTACCTTGAATAGATATCTATTCTGTAGCCGAGGCATAGAATCTCAAGAGAATAACGTTAACCTGAATAAAAATAGCAGCAGAAGGTTAGTTTTTCGGTTCATTGTCGTCATTTGCTGAATTTCGTCTGAAAAGAATATATTTTGGAAGAACTAACAACCTCCTCCATTCACAATGAAGTTAGCAGTAAATTAATTTGACTCTAAATTGATTTCTATACCCATCAGTCAGTGTATGAAGGAAGGAGGTATTTTTATTTTGTTAAAACACTTGCAATATCCGGCAGGAAGTCTTAACGCCCTAGAGATGCTCAGACGAGAGACTCTTGATGAGGATAAAATTTTGAATTGATTTAGTTATGTTTGTCACTTCGTCTGTCCATCTGTCTGTAGTAGATATGATCCGTAGGAAAAATTACGATATCAGCTTCAAATTTGACGGAAACATTAAAGGCTTTTGCACTCAGGTTGATATTAAAAATGGGTCAGATCGGTCAAAGTCGGCATGTCTAGCACGAAAGCTGACCAAGGCTTAAGATTCCTAAGACTTGCTAAATACAAGCATTAGTACGATATAATCCGTTGATGTACTATGTAATTTCGCTCTAAAGATGCATCCAAGCGCTTATTCAAATGCATTATAACGAACGCAAATTCCGAAACACAATTATGAATTTTTGCGACATTAACAAATCTTCTTCTTCTTCTACCGTCTGTAAAGTTGTCTAATTCCAATTTGAATAATAATTTGAAAAGCGTTGAACTCATATTTGCATTTTTGTCGGTTAAGAAAAGAATATCTAAATGAATAGCTATGTCATATAACATATAAAATGTTAATGCAAAACCCTTAATAGTCGTAGGGAAAGATATGAAGGAAAATAGATAACAGTAGCAATTATTTAACATTACGGTACAAACTGTTAGCCCATCAGTTGAAAACTGCCAAAAGTTGGAATATTGGAGTAATATTTCAGTAATTTTTACATCGTCTTTTATGTAGAAAATTGAATATAGGATTCTGAACGACTTTCGGGAGAGAGAGAAATGATTGTTCGTAATACTAAAGAATTATTTGGTTGCATTCAAGCACCATCTTAACGGATTATTTATAGAAACTTTCGTAGCACTTCATTTCTTTTCTAATCCCTAAGACGTTTGAGTAACCGAAGACAGCGCGTAAGTTACATAGCGTGTTACATAGCGAAATTTCGAAAATTTTAGAGCGTATATGCGCGTAATGCCTATGGCAAGTGTTCCTTCACAAGCACTGTTTGCGGCATTAACATATCGTTGTTAAGATATTAACTGAAGAAGATTTTCAACTATACCTGAAAGGAGTGATTGTCGAACATCACCGATTACTTATAGTCGACTTATACAGGCATCTCAAGTCGATCAAATTAGACGTAAGAATCCTATTGAAAAGTTGCCTACCACATTATAAAATCTCATTCGCAAACGAAACTTTGTGAACAATATTTTCATAATTTTCGAAGAAATAAAAAAGATATTAGGTAAGATGTATGGATCGATCGAACAGAAAAAGAAAGAGAGAATAACTCTTACACGCGACTGCATATCTTGGCGCGGTAATCCTCAGGAAGTATTATAGGTAAAAGAGAGGAAAGAGGTAACAGTGATTGCGTACGTTCGACTTAAAGATATGAGCCCTAGGAACATAAACAAAGAGAAAAAGTGAAAACAAAAAAAGTGAAAAGTGCTTAGGCCTGCTGAAGGGCCTACTGTAAGCACCTGATCTGATCTTTTCTGATTTTCATCTTTCACCAAACCACCGGAAACTTTTACACTATACAGAGCATTTTCCCATAAACAAAGCAGTTACAGGAGCTTCAAATGCGTATCTTTATGAAAGACACACTTTACGGATAACGGACATGTGGAGGAGAACTTCAGTGAAATCTATTAATTGAGTTTAAGAAAAAGTGCACCGAGTTTTTAGCAAGTCACTTCGGTGTGCTTCATTATTCGTGTCCGAATTTATTAAACAACATAATTAGAATAACTTTGGTTTTCATATATTTTTTAAATAGCTACTTAATCACCCTCCCTCGTATATATATATATGCACATATGAAAGTATTTGCTCATCTTTACTAAACATGTCTTCATAAGAAAGTGGAGCTAAAGAAACTTTGCTTTATATTTTTTTCTTCAATTTTGAACTAATAAAGCGTTAGGTTGATGTATAGTTTCTATTCAATACAAACATACATATACATAATGTATTGGCTTCAGAGTAAATATAATAATAAACACTGCTGTTATGTTCTTGCTGCTGTTGCTTTTGATAGTTGGCAGCAAATGTGCACGTTGTGTTATGCAGTTACACGTGACGTTGTGTTTGGCTTGAAACGTTATGTATGCTTTTATGATTGCCAACAGGTCTTGCTAACATGTGTAAGCATTTCTTTCAATTTTTTTTTTTTATTTTTATCATGTATACGTAACAGCATTTCTCATAAATAGCTCAGAAATAGCAGACATCTCTTAAAGTAAGTAAGCGTATGTGTAGACTGCAAGGAATATGCGGTTCGTTCTAAGAATTATGTGGAAGACAGAAGACAGAAGAATCATACAAGTCTGGAATATTTTAACGTAGCCCAAGCTATTCAAACCAATTGTAATTATTTTCATAGGTATACGTATAAGGTTAAGGAGAAACAAATTCTTTACTCCGTTGGCCTCACCTTATATACGTATGTATCTCGTATAAGGAAAACTTGTTGTTGTACAAAAATATGAAAACGGTTTAATTAAAGGTATAGAGAGTAGAAGAGCTCCTCTGGAATTAAGCTTAATTCAATTTTAGTATAATGAATCAATTGTTCTTCACTTGTACGTATTTATAATAATGTATATCTATCTGCATCAAGCAACTAGTATTGAAAGAATCTTTTATATATATGTATATGTAAGAATACAGGATGATCAAATAAGAACTTCCTTTTCTGAAATGGCGTACCGTCCTTCTATCCTATCTGTCGATTCTCATCAGAATCGACATTTACGTTCAATGTTGTTTGGAAAATTACCCTGAAAAAATACACCGTTGCATGGCGTATAGAAATTGTTAAAATTTATTACAAAAACCATAAATCTATTCCGGGATACGTTTTGTGCATGTAGAATGAAGCTCGTATACGATTATAGGACTTCTTTGAAGCAGAGAAAACCAAACTGTTGTGGCGAAAAAATCCTTACATGCATCAAAATTAACCTTTGGGTGTGGTTTATGGGCTGAGAATTTCATTTTTGAAAATGAAAATGGTATTGCAGTTACCGTCAAGGGAAAACGCTTTAGCAACGTTACTGCTAATTTTGTGCACCACGAATTAGATAATTTCGACTTATACGATATGTGTTTTCAATAAAATCGTGCAACATGCCGTACATCGCATAAAGCAATCACTTTATTGACAGAAAAGTTCAATGACGTTTTAAACTCCGGAAATTCCAAATAAAAATAAGTGTTTCAGAATCCAAATTTTACAAAGATCCGGAGGGGCTCACTGGCAAAATGGCAAAAAAAAAAATCATGTCGATATCTTTTACTGTTTGATTTTGGTTTTAAATTGTAAGCAAACGCCTTTTTTTGATCACCCTGTATATATAGATATTATTTTCTACTAATAATCTGGAAAATTACATACTTATACACATGCATGCATGCTGATATCTATATAGGAACTAAGCGTTCATGTCGTTCATAATTTATAAATACTACAGCAGCGATTTTGCTTAGTAATTATGATTAAATTTTAATCGGTCTGCTATGCATTACATGAACTCAACTGCGATATAGATACATACATTAGTAATCTATAACCAGCAGAGAGATTGCCATTCATCTATTATATCTTATCATCTAATTTGCATTGCTATTAAGTGTCAACTACTTTTATGCATAAAATTAGCAGCTAATCTTGAACAACTTGATAATTATGGTTGTCTGCAATTGTCAATTAATTATCTTGTCAAAAATGCAACAACAAAAAAACAAATATTAAAAAGCAAATGAAACACATGCTCGCCATTAGTCGAATTTTTAGATACCCACGGTAGCTATACTTTTAGTTTAACGAAAACATTTATTTTGTAGTAAACTTGATCTTTAAAAATTAACCAATAGACACCGTCAGCCCTACATGAGTAAATAGATTTGTCAGACTTGCCAACTATATCAATTTACAAATCACTGCTATCCGGTATAATATGAACAATGATGATCTCAACAATATTTGTTTTGAATTATTAACAGTCGATCATAGACTGATCGAAACCGTAATCATGTTAAATTTTTTATGAATAGGCAATCATTCAAGGAAGCATGGAAGAGTGATCTGTTAATTCTGCAATTTTTCAGAAAAGAAAAAGGTGCGTTCTGAAGCCCTTTCCATAGGACCGTCAAATAACTGAATGCAGGACAAAATTTATTGCGCCGCCCTATTTCGATTTTGAGGTCAATTCGAAGCTTGGTTATATATTTTAACCCGTTTATAACTAGTGAGGTCATCGTACGGCATTTATGAATAATGTAAACGAGACAAGGCATACGTAGTTTATCTCTAACCCCCATCTGATATTTGCTATAGGGGGAAAAAAATCGACCCGGTCTTTGTATTTAAGTCCCGTATAGAACGTTTAGATTTCAATGCTTTTTACTATTTACTTCAAAATTAATCAGATGAAAATGCTTGCAATACTCAAACAACCAATATCGAAAGAAGCTTTTCCTCTTTAGACGCCCATAAACAAAATGAGAATTGAGAAATGTAGAAAATAACAAAAAAGAGAGTAAAAATATCAACGATATACATCCCTTTGTGTATGCATATATCTATATATATATGTAGGTATGCATGTATGTATATGTATGTATGTATATGTAGGTATGTATGTGTGTGTGTGTGGCAATTATGAACTTTGAATTACTTGATAATTGTTTAACAACACTTGATTAACTTTTGCAATTAAGACTAACCAACCAACTAACCAACCAACCAATCAACCAACCAACCAACCAACCAACCATCCGACCGACAGATTAACCGACCAAATGAACGGTCGACCTACACAATTGTACCTCTCAACTGGCTATGCCACAAGCTGTATAAGTATATGAAAAGGAGGAGAACAGCTTAGTATACGCGCACACATCTAAACGGTTAGAAAGTGTCTAGAAGTTGTTCTTGTTGTTATTCTTGCTGCTCTCGTGGATATCATAAATTGCACAAATAAACTCCCATCTGCCTGCTTTTAATAAAACAACAAATTATTTATAAATGAGAAAAGAAAGAAATTATATTTGGCTGTAACCGAATCTTTCATATTTCCGAAATGAAATTTCAGATCATTACCTATAATTCAGATCATTACATAATAAAACAAAAATCTATTAGCTTTTCGCTAATTTGAGACCAACTTATGTCCCAATTTGTGAACGTAACATGATTTCGATGGGAAGCAAAACTATGATATCAACATTGTTCCTTTTGGAAAAGGCTTTTAAACTGTGGTCGCGATCTTAACTCGCACAATAAACTGACCGACATGGTTAAATCGACTCTCTAGTCATGTTGTTTAACGCTGTTATTTGCAATTCTAAATGCTACAAACATGTGCCTCTAATCTAATATATCTCTGGTAATGGTTATAAAATGTTATGTACGTAATTAACACCATTAACACAAATAGATAGACGCACAAAAGCAGAAAGAGACACATAAGCGCACAGTATTCAAAGAAAAGATTAACACACGCGCACGACACATGCATGCTTTTACGCACATGTTCGCATCATACACATTGTTGTTAGGTCGGTCTAGGTCATCTATCTACTAGTTATGCGTACACAGTAATTGTGGATCATCTCAATTAGAGCAAGTCTTTTAAAAGCCATATATTTTTCTTGCGCTTCATCATCATCATCATCTTCGCCACACTTCGCTTCGCTATTTAAGGAATTTTATTTATTTAGCGGTTTTAGTGAAACGTGCAAAAACGCGTGCCATCTTGTCTTAATCGCTAACCAGTAAAAATAAATTAAAGTTAAATAGAAAACATTAACTCGTTTAAAGAGAAATACCATTGTGTTCATGTGCATTTGGGCGATTTCCTTTCTGTCGCGCTGTACGCTTTTAGCTAAAAACTAACGGTTTTTTATACGTATAAAACATTGTTCCTCTAGAGGAAGTCACAGTTGCAAACTACTAAATGAATAAAAATACAAGAAATTTCTCATTGAATACAAAATTTATATCATTAGTCCACGTAAATCAGTCCATCAAATAGATGTTACATGGATATAAACTCGATGTGAACGATATGCCTAATAATTCAGGGTTGACACACTGGGCATCCATTTGTACGCCTATTCTAGTATAAGAGCTGCGGACTCCAAACTAAATCTGTTCATCGATTGAGACGCATGCAAAGCCAATCATAAAATCGGGAGTGTCTTCATGGCGCTGAATTGAAAAGATGGACTAAACTCAGGTCAAGCCAAGTAATCAATGCAATTCGAAGTAGCATTCTTTCAGTCTTTAAAGGATAACTCAATTCCGGTTGACATGTTATTGCTTGCTGGCAGTAGTATGCAGAATTCTCCAACCACTAATCAAGCTTGGCCATGTTAATCCCAAACAGTTTTAAGCACTAAAACTGTCGTTTTAATGCGTCACTTGCAACATGGTTTTAACTTTACACTTAATGATAGCATTTTCGACATTGAAAAAATCGGTTAGTTTATAAAACTATTTGATTCATTTCAAATATGTACCGATCGTACGGGAGAGTATTTGCAAGAACAATAAAAATTCTGATAAGCCGAATAAAGCCTTTAGTCAAATTATAAACAGACCTCTCTTCTTCTCTTGACCTCTTGATGACTAAAAGAGAATAACTTCTTTTTTCTGTTGCAAAACGAGTCTCGGGAAACTAGTAGGCATAGTCAAATAAGTTCCAAACATTTTTACAAACTAAATTGATCGCACTTAAAAACCTGTCACAACTTATTACCATACAAAGCGTGTCCTTTAAAGAGAGCGTAGTAGTAAGAATGGTCATAGGAATTTGAAATTTGTGATGAATATTTCTTTAAAGTACGTACAGTAACCGCAATCTGCGGCCCCAAAATTATGTATATATAATGTATATAAGAATATGCATCGGACACGCAATTAAATTTCTATATTCTCTATATTCAAAATTAAATTTTCATTCTCATTTTGCATGGAAAGACCAATTTTGTGCTGCAGTTTTTCCTCCTTGCACAGACGGAATGTTACACGCACATCAAGTAACTCATTGCAACAATAGACAATAATCTTTAATAAGTTTGAGACTATGATTTCGAACTTTGCGAACAATGCTATCCTTAGATTTAGATTTCTCTGCATAAAAAGTTCCCAGACTTGGTTCGAAAATTATCCAAATTGCTTCCAAAGAGGAAAATAAACTTGTATACATAGCGTGCTATGTGAGGTTAATTTTTTTTTTAGTCAATTGTCACTCAGAGACTTGGTAGTCAATCATGTAGACGACATAAGTAGTAATGAAAATCGTTGTTGGCAATTTCCCCCAACTAATGAACTATGCATTCATTTGCTTACCTTTCGGCCAGAGACGTATCAATTCAATCTGTACATGAGATCTTAATTAATGAATTAATGAATTAAAGCATGGAAAAGCTATTAACAAGATTCGTTAAGACCTCAATAGCATTTTCCTCATTTTCAAAGGACATGTCGCTTTAATTCAGAATGCCATCTATATGCTGAATTCCAAAGCGATTCGTTTAATGGGTTATCTTGACAAAAAAATTAATCCTGAGAATATTATTTAAATGTCTTGGATCGTTTCAATGCGAATGAATACCGTGGCGAGAAACATGTGGCTGAACTAAGCATTTTCTGAGTGATTTAATTATTCATTGACGATAGAATGCAATATAATTATCATAATTTATTTAAAATTTTCTGATTTTACGGCACGGATTTTGGAGTTTCAAAAATTCCTTTTAATGCCTATCACCTGGGGGTGAAACATTTTTACAACCTAAAACGGTTGTAGAAGCCATAAAGTTTTTAAAGTATTCTTGATAAGCATCAAATTTTAAACTGACTGAAGCATGTCCGTCTGTCTTTGTAATTTATATTTTCCTTATAGCAAAAAAGAAGAAGATTCGAATTGGGCAGAAAAATCGAAAATTTTTGCACGCAGCTTAGCACGGCAATCGAAATCAAATTGGTTGAAGAATACGCTCCCAATACCGTACAATCTGAGACCACCTGTGTTTTCAAAAATAAATTCCGATGTACGAGTTCACCAAGCTTATTGATATGTAGTACAATTTTTTCATATAGAATTGACAGTTAAGCGGAAGATTTTCCTTTCTCCGATCAAAATTTATTTTGCATGGTATTACATGATGTAGATCTTCTCAGAAGATTATGCTTTTTTGTATACAACTTGAAAAAAAAATCGAAATTCAACTTCTTTTTCAACCTTGTGCTCAATCACTGGATACTCTCATAGCTCTCTCTTAGCTCTCTTAATTCAGATAAAGCTGTCAAGAGTTATCTTGACCACCGTGAGGGAACTTTTCGCTAAGAGACGTAGAAAAGACATGCCTCAACGCCTGTATTTTGGAAATATTGTTTAATTATTGCTCTTTTATATGCATATAGGCTAAGAGAGAAAAGAATAAGAGTAAGTTAACTGTTTTATTATAAAAAAAAAAAAAAGTTGGAGAAAATATGCTTTCTCTCGTAACCCCTTACACCTCTTTTTCGTGTAACCCTTATGAAATTCTCGTCAATATATTTTTCCTCACTTTATATTATATAAAGAACGGTATCCAAATAATTGTCGTTATTAATAGATAGTCTATCATAGTATTAGTTAAATTTAACTTAAAGTTCAGATGAGTCTAATCAGATTACTAATCAGATCGAATGATGCAGGAATCAAACTGTTTTTCTTACTCCCATGGGCACTAGAAATATATGAGCATATCTGCCGCTTTCTTAAGTCAAGATGTCAAGTGTCGACGAAGCGGACGTTCGCGGAGTATTACGGTAGCAGTGGTTGTCCTACAATCTTGGAGGTTCTAAATATTGAGATTTTAGATATCTTTGCCTTGCTAACAGGAGATCAATACCGTTCTAGCACATCAAGAGCAGCGGTGCCCACTAATTTATAGAAATGAACGTTTCATATTTAGTCCGTGTGACTTAAGGCACCATGGAATTAAGCATTTTCAATACCAGCGTTCACGTTCACATTATCTGTATAATGAATCGTCCCACTCGGCGGCATAGTCGCGTACAATCACTTGAGTATCGTCAACTCTTCTTGTTTCACTCTTTAGGCAACAACTCGGATATGTACTTTTTGGTTTTCAACAAGCCTCTCTACAACAAGCCCCTCTACACACACACACACACACACACACACACACACACACACACACACACACAAGCGAAAGTGGAGTAAATAGAGCCGTTGGGAAGCTCCGGTAAGTAATTAAAATTTGTTGTCTGTTCATTTAACCTGTACGAAGTTACAGCAGTGTACTTTAAATGGTGTGAAATTTATATGGAACCGTGAGCTTAAAATTTAACTAACTTTAGAATAATTAGTAAGAAGAAATGATTAGAATGATAAGTAAGAACATATTCCATAAAGCTTGTGATTGGGTACTTAAACTTTATTTTTAACCACACGTTATACCACAGGACGGTACAGTGAATATGATATAATCGATTCGGTCATCATGGAAAAAAAAATTCTCTAAGTCACCTGAAAAAAGAAAGCCAATTATAAAAAACGAAAAACGCACAAAAGAAGAGGCGAAACGTAACCATGAATACGCATCTGTGGACAACAATGTCTTGCGATAATAACAAAAATCATAATAAAAAACCTATCAACTTATGAACGATGCTTGCAGAGAGGTAATGAATTTTTGTGTGCGAATGTAATAAAAAACGTACGAAGTGACATACAACGCATCAAATGTGACACAGGAGAGAACGTTGAAAAAAAAACCAAAAAAATTATAAATAAATAAAAAAAATTGGAATCATTACCGATAACTTATATAGTACGCTGGTGCAGTTATTGTTGGTTAATAATATATACGTATCCATATATACATATATATTATATTGAGAGATTCTGATGAAGGTTGTTTGTTAAAATAAACACAGTAGAAGCATGTTTGACGCGAGTGTCACTATATGCTGACAAGTTACATGCGAGAATTTAACGACTGCTATAGGTGGCAGGCGAACACAACAAAAACAATAACGACAACAATAATATAAAAAATACCATACGCTACGCTACGTCAATAAAGTATCCAGAAGGCTTACAGAGATGACTGAGTGACAGCCACACTCACAGCTGGTTGCTTAGAACAAATGGCGCTCTCTTAAGAAAAATGCGGTCGTAAGAATAAAAAATTGCGACTTTTCTTTCTTTTTTTTCGATCCTTGTCTCAGCCTTCATACTTAATCATTATCCGTTTGAAGGCAAACTAAGATATCAAAACATTTTTTATCATTTTTCAAGTTCTATGGTATTCATGGAGTGTGGGCAGCAAAAAAGCAAAAAGAATAAAAGCAGCGCAACTGAACTATGGGGAGGTCTCCCAGGGATATTTCTTATAGAGTGTTTGGGGAAATGCGT
This sequence comes from Glossina morsitans morsitans, assembly GCA_001077435.1. Lineage (NCBI taxonomy): Eukaryota > Metazoa > Arthropoda > Insecta > Diptera > Glossinidae > Glossina > Glossina morsitans. The sequence goes on from CCAG010009388.1 coordinate 24,909, forward strand.
GCAACAAAGAATAATGAAGCGTACGGAGCCCCCATGCCCAGATGTGCTTAACAACCTACATTTTGTAAAACTTAATTACAGTCATTTGCTGAGACACTCACTCTGTTGATAATTTTTAATTATAAATAATAATTAAAAAAAAAAAAAGATATGAGAACAACAACACATATTTGCACTTTGCCACCAGTGTTTGCTTACACTTTATAATTGTCCGCTAATAAGCGGCTATATTTTGGTAGCATCCAGTAACACATTATCAATAACGTACAATTGAGAGACGCAAACTAAGGCAGTCGGCGAGAGAGTGACGAGAGAGAGGGAGGGAGAGCGAAAAGGGAGGGAAATAACTTCGTTCAATTAATATCATAAAATCGTTTATAATGCGAAAAAATTATAGTATCTGTCTGAGTTTCGCAGTGAGAACTATGATTGACAGACTAACTGATTTTTGAAATACTGTCATAAGCATCGTCGACATCAATACAACTCTTCAATCACATCAAAATAATCCAGCAAGCTAGCAGTTAGTTGCTAGTCAATCATATTAGGTACCAATAAAAGCAATAATAGCAACAACAACAATAACAACAACAATATTAGCAGCAAAACTGCAGGTGAACTCAACAACAACTCACTCAGTTATTTACTGTCTTTGTTTTGATATCTTTCCTTTGTTTGCTTTCTTTATTATTTATATTGGCTTTCATTTCATGCATTTTCATGCATTCGTATATAATAGAGGCTTTAGTTTGTTTAGCCGGTTCTTTGTTGTTGTTGTTGTTGTTGTTTTGCTTTTCCTCAACTTCATGGTAACCTCATTTAACAAGGTGGTCTTTACTGGTAGTCATCACCGCTCAGCATTGCATCTCTTTTTCTCTGGTCGTTATCGTCAGTCATGTCAATAAGTCAATAAATGCTAAGAGCAGCGCAATCTTTTTTTCCTTTGCTTCGTTTTTGTTTTTTCTTTTTTTGGATTTTATAAATTCTTTTTTCCACACAGTTGTTTTCTACTCCTGGCATTATTGAAGACTCATGCTGTGCATTTTTTATTTTTATTTTTTCATTTTGCTCCTCTTCTTATCGTGAAAAACCATTAGGAAGGTCAAAGAGTTTGTTGTTAAGAGAAGGAAGAAATAAAGTAAGAAAAAATTGGTCTGTGAAATTGAAACGGAAGTTAGTTAAGCTTATGATGGATTTTAATTAGTATGTAGACCTCAAAGGTTTCGCAGTAATTTTCTTGTCAGTAAATGATATTAAATTGAATGGAAAGAAAATGGTGAAGTAACATTAAAAAAAAAAAATATATATATATATATGTATATATATATACTTAAATGTTATGATAAATAAAAATTTAATAAAAAGTTTATTTAAATACGTAACAGTTTGAAAACGCATTGCTTCTTAGATAAACGTCTTTTCCTTCCTTTCTCATCATTGGCTCTTGGGGTTTGGCCTCGTTCGTTGTACAACGACTAATTGCGCTAATTGTTTTTTTTTTTTTAAACCGAAAGTGGGCCTAATCGCTGTGAATAATTTTACGATAAAAATGATCATCTTTTTCCTTCTTCTTTGGTGTAAAGTCCTAATAACGAAGTTACATCGCATATGGTGGCGGTTGGGTGGCAGTTTTGGATTTGACATTATCCTACGCGGAGACAGACTCAAATCTTTGCGCAAAGCTGTGCAAACAACCCGCAGGGATGTTCATTTTCTAAAAATAGTGCATTATCGATCAATTTGGATCATCGCGAACCTTTTCGTATACAACGAAAATTCTGGCGGACACTCACGCAGCTAACATTATGAAGGGTTTCAAACTAATCGAATTTGTTCGTGAGTGGCGAAATGGTTCATTTGGCAGGCCCATCGTGAGGACGTGTTCGCATAAAAGAAGCCTAAACTTAAAAGAAGGAAACGAAAGTCGACCGACATGATGAAAAAACTTAATATTGTATTAAGTGAAAACTTTAAATAGATGCTTCGGTTATGTCACTTTATACTAATTGCTAATTGCCAACGAATGTTGACCTACGTAGCATTGTTTTGCTAAAGTTGCGATCACCTATACTGGGATGTTTACACTTACATGCATGCTATCTTTACGGTGCAATTATATACTTCGGAGAACATGCGTTTTTCATACTTGGAGACTTGGAAAAAGAAAAAGAAAACTATAGTAAGCACGTAGTTCACATTCACATTAATCTGAAATGGTGCATTGAATTGGCAAAGTCCCAGTGAGAGGGCTATTAAACTTTCATGAATGGAAGCGTAAGGACCTGCACATATCAGAAATGCAGCTTATCAAGGACATATATGTTTTTGTCATCTTTCTAACAGAATATGAGTTCTGTGTCGTTCGCCTGACGGTACCAGTTTTTGAATTTGTCAAGCGAATCTAAGTCCTGAGCGAAGAAACAAAAAGTCCGATGACTTCAAACCGGTGGTTATTAGAAGTAGTAACTTGTAATGAATAAAACATGGAATGTAGCAAAATTCCAGTTCAATACTGGAGCTCCGAACGGTCTTAAGCAAGTTTTTGGCGTGTGGCATCGAAAGTCATCAGCTTAAAAAATCACGATATTATGGTTATTAGAGTTTGAGTCCGATAGTTTCTGCTCAGTTTTTGTTGTTAGCGTTTCCTAATCATAGTTCAGTATGGCTGGAGCAACAGATGCAGTGCGCAGCGTTTCACATTTCAGACTCATATGGCTGGCGAGTATCAACTCTTTGCTTCAGCGATTTTCGACGCGTGCTTTCGGATGCTACAATTCGTTGCAAACTAATTGCGTCCTATGGTTGAATTCCTTGCAGAGATTAGAATTAGAAATTTCCGGTCGACGGCAGTCATTCACAATTTGGTCTCCGATTCGTTTAAATCATGGCATCATAATTAATAAGACGAACATTTTTACCATCCATTTCTTAGAGGTATTCGCGCATTGAAAAATAGTTACTATTTTAAAGTTCACCTGCAGTCCGTCTCTGAAGGCTTGGGCTGCAAACTTTTATGCGTTAGTCGAATGTTAGTCGTAATAAAATCAATACTATAATGTAACAATTTTTTAACATTTTCCAATGATTGATCATAAAAAGCTTTTAAAACGACTCTTGTTAAATATATTTTAATGAATTTACAATATTTCCTCTCTCTTTAGCCCTGTAACGGATCAAGAAATTTTACATTCCGGAAAATTAATGCATCTGCGTATATATTGAAAAATTTGTAAACATTATTATGGGAAAACAGAAGTGCATTTACTATTGAAACGACCACGAATCGAGTTGACTGACATGAACATGTGGTCTTTTCAATTTCGTACATTTCGTGAAATTAAAAATTAAAAAACCGGAGAATTCAACTAGAAATGCGTTTTATGACAAGTTGTAATTTTTGCATGTGGTTTTTATTTGTACTCGCACGCTTTATGTTATGTTATGTATATGTATGTTTGTTTGCTCTCACTCCGAACCATTACCATTACCAGAATCGTATGCAAACACTGACAACAAAAATCGTTTGGTTAAAGTTTTGCCCTAACTGCATATAATGTAAGATCGAAAAAAAAAACAAACAACAACAACAACAACAATAATAGCAAATATAAATGAAAACCAACCTCCCAGAGGACAGACATGAACTAACCTGGTGGTGGTAGTCGCGGCATAGATGATTGTATATTTGGTGCACTATTGGCGTTGTTATTGTTGTTGTCGCACGCTTGAGACCACCGCATAACATAACAGAAAAGTTTTATGCAAAATGCGTGTCTTTATGTTGGCAATTAATGTCAGTGGTGGGCGGATAATGAGCTCAGTCTACGGCAGAACAGTATGATTTATGCGCTTTCAAAAGAGACAATAATAAAGAGAATGTGCCAAAATTCTACTTATGTTTGATACTACGCGTGGGTATAATAATAAAATTTATTTTAAGAAAGTGAAAGAAGACAATCATCGTCAATGCGTTATCAAAAAGGAGCAAACATGAGGAAATAGAAATAGAAACGCATAGGTAATGTTCTAAACAACAAGTTCATCTCAAAAAAAAAAAGAAAAGGACAAAGTTGACAGAAATAAAATTTCGCATAAATCGGGAAGCGTAAGAGCAACTGCCAAATCGTCAACTAACCTCAAATCAGATAAGTATCCAAAGCTTTAAAGGTACTAAGTAATCAAAGCGTTTCCATCATACGCGCTCATGTAGTTACTATTTAATGCTACTCTTGGAGAGGACAGAAAACTTCGCCTTTTTTAATATACAAGAAAAGAAATTTTTTATCTTTTTGTTTGCGTAAGAAAAATTTATTCCAAATGGTTAACGAAGCTAAACGTTGCGCGTGTATGTAAGTCATGAAGCGTGGTGTATCGTCTCGGTAACGGTATTATCATCGCTTTCGCATCTCGTTTGATGACACGTCGAAAATCGAATAAATAAGTTTCTGTAAATTACGGCCAGCAACAACAATAAAAGTCTTAAGTTAAGCGATGTCAGCAGCAACTGCCCGAAAAAAGCGAGCGCCGTCTTGAAGATCGATACTTCTGTAAGGAAATTTTGCAAACCAATTTCTATACTTCAAGTACGCCCTCTGTGCGGGGCAAGAAATAAACTAACAATTCGCATCGAAAGTGTAGCTGCCTTCTTCACTGCCCAATATATTTAACGCGTTCATTATTTTTGTAATCTTGCACGATGTACTGGTAGTACTTTAGTAACGTCATATCAAAGTGTCATTCTTAGCCAAAGTAGAGTGTCCCCCATGATACGAACAATACGCTTTTCTTGAGCTTTCAATATTGAGTGAATTTGAATGCTACTAACATTAACTGCTTTAATTGAGCCGATCATAGAATGCAGAGCCGCGAGTATATATTGCAAAGCACATAATAACGCTCTTCAGCTTGATAACGCTCTGTTACCCTTCGAGATAACGTTAGTAGCAATGAAATAGAATTTGTATTTTAGGGGGCTACCACGGTATGACAAAAATAGCATTATTTCGTCTTTCACTGGTAGTTATAGAAATTGTAAAATTATCTTCTAAATCTAATAGTTAAACAACAACAATATAATTATAAAGTAAATCGCAAGCCATCATGCTGTGACAACACATCTTCTTTTGGACGCGCGTATCCCACTCTCATTCACTGCAATACACACTTGGATGAATGCGTACATTTCTAGTATACGCGCTTATAGTTACGTGGTCAGTCGAGTGCACTTAGTAAAGCAACAGTTGCGTACATTTTCAACATTGCCTCAGTGAACGGTATTGATGTAGCATTAGTTGTAGTAACTGTTTGTTGTTATTTAGGTTTTTTTTTCCTTTTCTATTTTTTTTTTTTTCTTGTCGGGTGAGTGCATTGCATTGCGGGAGCGTTTAAAATGATGAATTACATTTTAACTTGCAACATTGGCGGCGGCATGCTTGTGTACTTGTTTTTGTTTTTTTTTTTTTCTTTTCTTGTTTTTTTTTTTTTTGTTTTTCTGCATAGTATCTGGACAGATCATGGTATGCCCGTTGTCTGCCTTTGCTTTGTGTTCATCTATGTATACCACCTCCACCACACTATCGCCTAAAGCATCGCCACTCAGTTATATTTACTGCTGCGGTTTAGTATGTGTTTTGTGGCTGTCTACATTTTCATTTGACAGCAACAGCTGCTGCCATAATTGCGTTGCCTTAACTAAACAACACTAACATCATTACCAGCCGAACGTATAGTTCCCGCAAGACCCGTTTACTTGAAATATTTCTTATCGCATAGTTAAATATTAAACGCGTACATATCTTCTGCGTGTTTCTCTGCTTTTTTGCCGAGGAAAACTTAGCTGCACATACAACATTTCACTGGTCATTAAATTTTAATAAGAAAATTTATTTTATGGTTTTTTTTTTTTTAATTTTTTTTATTATTTGGTGAATTATTTCCAAAAAAAATCATAACAAATTTGTATGCTTATCGCTAATCACACAACATAACACCAGCAACAAACATTGCCTAGGCACCAGTACCCAGTATAATGACATACATATTTTTATCACGTGCAAATGTCGTTAAAATGCCTCAAGTTATTTTCTTTCAATCGTTCACACTCAGCTTAAATAATGTCCAACGTTGACATTGTACGATATATGGTAGGTATGCGAGAACGTTTTCAATTTAAGTGATTTACATGCATGCACATGTATATGCATGCTTGCCAAAGAGTCCTTTAGTTTTGTTCTGAGATAATGTGATACAGTCTGAGGTTGTGTTTGTATATGTAATTGCGAATGTATCTTTATGAACAAAAATATTTATGTAATGTAACAATTTCTCATGTCACAACAATGGGCACGACTCGGTAGTTAGTGTATGAAGACAATCGCTGATATTATACTCATATATCTTAAGCTTAATCTAAATAAACGTTTAAGCTTGAAAATTGTCACTTATCTGTATGCAAGCTTGAATATTAAATGAGAATAATTGTTAAAAGCAATATTCGCCATAGAGGGTCTCGTTCACACTCCCCTCAGATAATAATGGATCGAAAATATATTGTATATATTAGCTAAAATCAATTTACGATACGATTTGTGTGCTTACCTCTCGTATACAAACGCGGAAAAGGAAAGTTCATGATGACGCCAACGCATTTCATTCTTGGGCATCTCATAAGGACCAATAGCGTTTCGAATAGATGAAAAACTTGTTCAACAAAACATTATAACGAACACTTGCCATAAGGTAACTGCAGCGGTTTTCAAACTATCAAAGATGGATGAAAAGAATAACTGAAAACTCTTGCAATCTGAATGAAAAAATGAAAGGCTTCTTTTCTAGCGTATTATAAAGGGTGAAGAAACGCTGATAATTTGGCTCTGCATCCCGCCATATACTAGCGTACGCTTTAATTTTAGCAACGCCTTTTCATTCCTCGAATGGACGAAGTGTAGTACATTCGTACAGCAGCTCTTGGAACCTATTAAACCAACTAAAAGCGTGCGATTTAAAAGGCAATTGTTGCAGGGCAAGACGTTGGTAATATTTATAGGGGGGAAAAAATTGGCTGTGAAGGGGTAAAGAAAACTGTTCACGTGTTTATCACCCTATCCCCTATTATCCCCTACTATCGATGTCGAAAAATTTAACAGGAAGCAGAAAATATATCAATTCTTACTTAGTTATCCTAAATCAAATCAAATATCGATCATAATTATATGGATGTAAGAAGGACCAATGTGTGTGCTGAGGACATATTTCTGGGCAAAAAACAACGAACGATGTCCTTGCATTTAAAATGCAAATGTCTTGCCTTGCCCGTTAAGATAAGATAATCAATTTCATTTCACTTTAGACTTTTTTCGCTTGCTCGGAAGTACGATGCGAAAAGTTCGCAAGTCGTTCTGAAGGAAAGATTTGAAGAGAAAAATCATTGAAAATAGGGCACCTTGGGTAGTCAAAACGTTGAGCGCTTTAATTCCATATAATCGCAAAATTCCATTTTAACCGTTTGTCCGTCACGGCTGTGAAAATTTCACACGAAAATGTTGCAACTCATTACTGCTGCACCTAGCTATTGCATGGAGTTGCCAAATGAAAATGGGGGAGATTTGTTTACAATAATTAAAGAGAGTTAGCACTTTATCTTCGATCATTATCGATTCGCCGTAAGAGAACGATTCATTTAATTCCAAGTCTTAGCCACAACGTACAAAAGTGATAGTATTTACAAGGGCTTCAAGCATTTGGAGGCATTTGTCATAGTATGAAATTTTGTGAAAAAAGCAAAAAGAATGGGAACAATTTTTTAAATACGCTTCGATTTTTGTGGTGGGTCGTCTCATGGTGAATTCCAAATTGGGTATAAAAAAAAACCTATAAAATTTCCCCTTTTTTTTTTTTTTTTTTGATTATATTCATTGAACAATATCGTAAAGTTTTTCATTGTTTGAAAAAAGGGAGAGATTAAATGGATTAGTGTAAACTCGTCTGCGTCTCCATCTCCGTCTCCGTCACCGTGTCCGTGTGAGGTATAATAAGTGAAAATAATTTTTAAATTATTCTCGCCACCATTATGCAGAAGAAATGCAAATTAAGCCAAACAAATAAATTGCATTCAGAACACACGCAATGATACGGTTTAAACCGACATATTCAAAATCCGCACACATATATGCGCGCGTACTTATATAAATATTTAATTGCATATTTGTCTAGGGATTCGTTCTCTTTGCGTAGCATTTATAAATTGTTAATATCGCGTTTTAAGTTCTTCATGTTCTTTAATACACTATTTTGATTGAGGGATTTACGGTGTGTGTTTAGATGCGCGCTTACGTGTGTGTGCGTGTGCGTATGCATGCGTACGGGTAAACTAAATTTCATTATTCACTTCGCTATGTATGAATACCATTCTCTTTCATTCATTCATTCATTCATTCATTCATTTGTCTAAAAGTTCACTTATATACTTAAGTGAATGTGTTTGTCTACGTTTGTGTTAAGGCGCCCTGGGTCGCGTTAGTGTTGCCAAATGTGCTCATAAAACATTTGTGCACTGTTAAAGCTGACATTTTATATTTTAGCATTTGCGCGTATCTTATATAAACTCACGGACACACAGACAGACATATAATCTGTGCTGCATTGTATATTAGTCGTTTATACGTGAAATCTCTTTAAGAGAAATACACAAAAAAAAAAGAGGAAAAAAATTTAAAAAACAAGACAACAATAAAACAAAACATTTTTACAATTGTACCATAGGATAAAAATACACATTCATAAGCTGTTCGTTGGGTGAATATGTGAATGCGCGTATACATATACGTATGCATGTATGTATTTGTTTTGTATTTATTTATTCAGATATGTCCACCTACTCCGCGCACAATACACTTACATATTACTTAACATTATAGAAACGCAAAAGTTTATTGTTTATTTATAAGGTTGTTTATGTGTGCTTATGTACGTAAACGCAAAGCCTTTCATACGTATTGTATCTAAGTTGACTATGAGTGATTTGTACAAGTGCATGCAAATGCTTTGTGGCGGTAACATTTCACTTTAAACATTTTTATATACGATTAGCCAGGCGACTTATGCATGCGATAGTTGCTATAGCTTGGAAAATTATCCATAAAATATCTCTTTTAATGTGACGTTCCCTGTAAAACAAAGTTATCTCAGAAATGAATAAGGCAGCACTCAATTTAAAGAACTTTCCATTTACATTACACTGCATGACATAATGTCACAAGCCAAAAAAATTCCGCAATAATATATGAATTGTTGTTTTATTAGTAATGACAATAAAAATGCTTTGCAAACAGATGCAGCAATCACCGTTAGAGTCGAATGAATAAAAGAGAAATTGTCATTTCGTTTAGCATTTTATATAACTTTCGAAATAGCAATTAAATAAAAATTTTCTGAATGAAATACACACACACACATATATATATACAAGTTATACATTGCGTAAAAAATCTATAAAAGTAACGATAGTCGTCAATGAGATAATCGAAAAGGAAATAACATTCCAACTTAACTCATATTAACCCTTTAATTGGATTTGACGCTAGAGCGTAGAGCGTAAATGATTTCGTTACGCTGTAAATGAGATTAGTTTCCCGTCTTTAAAATCGTATTTGATGTAAAATAATGCACCATTTGAGAAAAGTTTTATGTGAAATTTAACGGAAAGTACTACTGACGCTCCAGATGAATCATATATGAGGATTTAGAATATTACAAGCTGCTTCAATCCAACGAATTTGTAACTTCGAAACGACGACAATGATGAAAATTTGTTCGGTTCGAAAGGAAAAATAATACAGTAATAATTGTTAAGTTAATTATATACGTGGACATAACTGGATAGCGAGACCACACGGACTGGACTTTTGTATGCTTGGTCAGGATTTAAAAGAAATTCAGTTTTAGCTCTTACAAGGCAAACTTTCATTAACGAACAGTAAGTATTTCAATGAACTTATCAAAAATATGTTATTTACGTCTCCTTAAAATGGTATTTTATTTTAATAACAATAAAATTGTTTGTTAATTTTTACCATTGTTCTGCAATCTGCGTAGCACCGTGAAAATGCCTTTTCATGTTCAAAGATTCTTCTTCGATTCCTTTCCCCAAAGTTCTTTTTGTCGAAAGTGCATCTTTCGCTGCATCTGACAAAGACAGCATCGCACGTTTCGCAGAATGCACATTGAAGAAATAAGAAACGAAACTTTCAGACTATACTGAAGTATCGTTTTGTTTTGTTTTTTTTTTTTTTTGGTTTTAATTATATACAAATATATATATATATATATGTATATATTTATTACTTACAAAGTTCATTTCAAGCAATATAAATATTATGCAATCAAATTTACCCGTAAACATAAAAATTTGAAAGATTGTAAACATAAAAACAGCACGGTTCAGCTGATCACCAACCGGGATGAATAAGTCCTTTCATTATAGAGCGTTCAAGTGTTTAATAATCATCGGCAAAGCCAATCACGTTATAGTTCCCATTCTATGGTTTCTACAATCTTCGGACAGGATTGTTGCTCCCATAAGTTTGCTCTGTAATAATTCGTATTAAGTATTCGAAAATACCTAGACACTCGCTGTGGAACATTTCTAGTATATTTTAGCTATCAAATACTCGGTATCAGAGGCTTATGAACAAAAGACACCTTGAGCGTAATACGTGTGCTTTCAAGAGTGAGCAACTTACAAGCACTATATGATGGAAGGCGGATGTTAGGCTGCTGAAGCATATGGAGAAATATGCGCTGTATATGGCACTAATGCTGTAGCAGAACGCACTTGCCAAAAGTGGTTTACGAAATTTCGTTCTGGAAAGTTTCACTGAAAGTCTTACCGCGTTATGGTCGGTCAAATTACATCCATGACAGCTAACTAAAGTTTATGATTGAGGCTGATTGACACATAAAGGTTCATGAGACTCCAGAAGAACTTAATTCATTCAAAACAACTGTTGGTGATTGCAAGTAAAAGCTGGATATTTGGATTCGTCATGAATTAAAAGAAATTCATTTAACACAACGCATTAACATCTGCTATATGCATTTCTGGAGAGAATTGCAATTTGCGAAGAAAAATGGATCTGGGGAAAAAAAGCAACACAATGGATCATCAAAACACGGTGAGAACTCTCGGACGACACCAAAGCAGGGCGTATACGAACTGAAGCTTTTTTGTTAGTACGGACGGATTATAACAGAATTGTGCATTACGAGCTTCGGTTGCGTAACAAAACAATTAATTCTGACGTATATAGCGAACAACTGACCAAATTAAATGAAGCCTTGCAGCAGAAACATTTAGAACTGCTCAACCGAAAAAATATTATTTTGCATCACGACAACGGGCCACCGCATAGTTCTTTTCTCACCCGCCAAGAATTATTAGAATTTAGCTGGGATGCATAACCACATCCACCGTATAGTTCTGTCATTGCACCACCAGATTACCATCGTTTTCTGTAAAATTCTCTATCTGAGAAAACTTTCAATTCAGACGACGGTGTAAATTCATATATAGAACATAGTTTTGCTGCAAAAGAGCAGAAATTGTATGAAGAGGGAGTAGTGAAACTGCCTGAAAAGAGGCATCTTATTATTGAACAAAATGACGAATATATAACTTAATAACGTTTATTGCTCATATAAAAAAAAAATTATTTTATTTGGTAGTAAAAAACCGTTAGAGAAATTGCCACTACCTAATACATACGCCAACTAGTGGATTTAGATAATCCTAAAGCATCAATTTCAATTCGTAAACAACTAATCCATTGGGCGCCTACCCTTCGGGCTGAGTACAATAAAAGATTTGTTTTTTGTCAATACCTCAATTACCTTAAATCCTCCTTCAGGTATCGAAGAGAGATTTGTTATGATATTTCTGCAATAATCTCATCATTCATTTTATCCAAATCCATTTCTTTGGAACATCCTTTTGAGAATTGCTGGCAGATAATAGTCACAGTGGCCAGATCTGGATACATACAATTTCGCCATTGTAGCCATCGATTTATGACACGTTGCTTTTGTTCCACTTGAAAAGCAGAGTTTTACTCCAGCTTTCATGCACAATAGTGCAACTTTGTCTTTCGATTATCGAGAATAGTTTTCAGAGTCTTTTTGTTGTCTGCTGATGCTATAGTCTAGTTTGAGGGTCCGCTGGCAGAACCTACCTTAAAATCAATGAACCAACAACAATCAATCCATACCTGCAATTTGGATTCCCATATTTTTTTTCCAAACAAAACAAAGGTAACATCGCTTAACGTGTTTTATCTCGTAAACAAATGATTGAAATAATATGAAATTTGAATAGGCTTTGATCGAGGATTGACAACCTCAAAAAATAATATATGCAGACTTGAAGATTTAATTTAAACTTAGAAAAAGAGCTCAGCTTGTATGCTGTCATTAAATTTGATAATTACACTTGTGGTATAGATTAAGAACAAGTGATGCCAATTTCTGTTTATCGATATATATTGCGACTTCCAATGTGCAGAGTTGTATTTTACAAAGAGGGGGGAGGGGGGGGGGGGCATTTTTAATTGTTATTTTCTGTAGGACACACTATCTATCTCTGCCAGTTCGGGTTATCATTGACCGATGCGTTATTTGTTTGTTTCTCAGAAGCCGTGAACGAAAGATCGAAATATCACAACCGCCACCTTATCGTTATTTGTCCGGCCACGGTTTTCATACTATTCTCATATGTAGAGAATCGTTTTCAAAGGTGAAAAGAGCGTCGAAATCTTTGGATATTGAAAATTAATTTCACCTTATTGAAAATTGGATACCCTACTAACATAAATTATTTGACGAGCAACACCAAACTTGTGTCTCAAAGTTAATAATTTGGTTTTGTAAGGTAGCTTTACGTTTTCATTGTGTTATGTATGGTCTAGGTGGGTCTAGGTGGGTATGTTTGCTTAAAAGTCATTAACCTCAAATGAAATTGATATTTCAAAACATGTTAGATCGCGTACGTAGGGTATTCGCTGTATTCGCTGTAAGGTTTGTTTACGTATTTTTCAATTTTTCATTTATTAAAAAATGAATGAATTGCGTTTTTTTTTTTTCTTTTTCTTTTTTTAAATCAACTTTGGCATGAGCTTTTTAAGACCAATAAATTTCTTAAGTTTAAGAAACTCATAAATTTATATTTTATTGCTTATTTATATACATAAGTACACGTAATTTATTTACGTCATTTAATGTATATTAAATGTATTAATGTTTTCGTTTTTTTTTTTTTTATTTTGTTTTCTTTTACAATTGCAGGTCACATCAAAACCTTATCTGATGACGTTTATTGTTAAACGTAGAAAAATATAAGAAAGATTTTATGAAGAAAAAAAAGCAAAAAATCTGAATGCCCTGCAACGTCATAGTGATAACAAACCAAAAAACAAACATAGCAACAATAATAAGAGAAAAAAAATTTACCATAAAAAAAAAAAAAAAACTACTTTTAATGGACAAACGTTAACGGTCATAGATTATCTGATATAAACTGAAGATAATAAAAGGAAAGAGTTGAGGCACAGAGTAAAAGAAGTCGTTGGGGAAGAAGGGGACAAGAAAGGCAAAGAGAGGGGAGAAAGAAAAAGCAAGGAAAGCCTTTACTGTTCTATAGACAAGAACAACTGATAAAAATGCTAAAGTTATTAAGAACGAACTCATAAAAATTAAAGTTGCCTTAATCCAAACTAACCAACCAATGCGAAGACATATAAATACACAGAAAATGAATTAAAGTTTTTTTTTTTTTTTTCTTTTATTTGCTTTTCATTTTTCTCTTTGTGGTTAAATGAAAAAATCATAAAAGTTGAGGAAATTGCTTAGACTAGGAGCGAGAGCGAAAAAGGAAAAAAAGTGAAGGAAAAAAAACAAAAAATAATAAATAAAAATAAAAACAATTTCAGAATTGATGGTGAGGTTGCGTTAAAAAATTCAAAACATTTCCCACAGGAGGAGACAAATTTTTATGGGAATTTATTAAAGAAACGCATTATGCCTAAACATTACAACAACATCAAAGGAAACAACAATAATAATAACAACAACAATAACAACAATAATAATAATAATAATAATAAGTTAAACTCTGTTTTGTAACGAGAAAGCGAAGGCATCATCTCATCTATAAACTGCAACAGCATGTGGCAACTTGTTATAAGTTTAAAGTTTAGCCTTGACAAAGCGGACGATAACAACAACAACAACAACAGCAACAACAACGACAAGAACAACAGTAAAAATAGCAGAAGCAATAGCACCAAAAACGAAACAAGAAAAAGAAAAAATAAGAAGCGACAGCAGCATTAAATGAAACGTAGTCCCCCCAGTTGAATATGCGTATATGAATATATTTACTGTACGCTTGTTTGTGTGCTTTTCGTTTATTGTATCTGTATTTGTGTGCTTATGTATACGACATTATTGTTAATATTGTCATAATTTAACGATTCTTATGTTTATTGAATTTTCATGTCATGAATAATATGAAAGGAAAAAATAACTGAAAACAATAACGCCGCTGTAAGCAAGACTAGACAGACAAGCGAACAGACATATCGACAATTAGTAGAAGCTATTAAAAACTTTTAGTTTGCGTTAAGCGTTAAACTAAAAATTCATTTTTAACATTTACTAATTGGAAATATCTACAAAGAACTAAAAAAACAACAACAACAAAAAAAAAACAAATAAAAAAACGAATAAATAAATTAATTAATAAATAAACAAATAATTAAAAACGAAAAAATATATAAAAAATACTTTTGAATAAATATTTTTAAATACAAATAAATCAAATTAATTTATTGCTCTTACTCACCATCTCCATCGAAAAGTCTATTAACTACTTCATTGCATTCGTGACGCATGCTTACGCAGTCTTAAGTCATCCTTATGTTCAAGCTTTTTTTAAATGCTCCTCATTTCGTCACACGTCCAATGAAATTGCGCCAAATTCTACGGAGTTAACATAAACATACGCGTGCAGATCTTAGCCTGAAAAGGTGGTCTAGTCGAATCAAAAGTTGCTTCAAAGTGAAAGTCTTAAGCAATTTATCAAAAATAATATTTATGTACAAGCTATTAAGTTAGCGGTCGACAAGCCTTACAAGAGAGGCCCGATTTTAATCAAAATAAACAACATTCTTTTCACATCTTCTTTCTATTCAGAAAATCTGTTTTTCAATTTTAAAAATCTTATAAAGAATATTATTTTGATATTTAATGCCATTTACCAAAACGAGGCCGCTAAGTTTGTCTGTTTGCCTATTTTAAGATATAACCTCGCGAAAAACCAAAGAAAGATGGTTTGGTCCTAGAAGAAAAGCCTATGTTTCTGATTCGCAGAAGTTATAGCGATAGAACATAGCGATAGTTGCTAACAATGTTGTCCCGAACACATTACGTATTCTGGCAACTGGTAATTTCTCCTTTTTGTGTTTGCACTTGCATTCAGTTGTTTCATCAATTAAGTCCACCCTTTAGTTATAGAAGAATGATCGAATCAATTCCTAATTACGCTAATACATTATCAGGCCTTTTCGGAAGCCTTCAAATAATCAAGACGAAGGGAATCCCCTTGAAAATATACTGTTACTTGAGCAACATTTCGAATTTTTTCTAAAAAAGTTAAAAAAACTTACAATCAAAGTAAATCTTGATATCGATACCGCGTTTTTGCTTCGAATCGCATAAAGTCTTGAATATGGGAGATCCAGTTCATTCTTGTAAATAGCTCACGACCTTATAAAAGAATTGTAAGTTGTTTCTTAATTAAAACGACTAACAGAAAGACGCACAAGTGGATCTGAAAAGAGACGTCTTCGAGTCGTTCATAAAACGCCTGCTCTGGCGGTGAATCGCACGAATCCTAACTGTCTAGATGCGGAGATGATGAGTAATTGAAAATTCGGTTTAAACCGCATTTAAATGTTTTTTTTTTTTCCTTTTACAGTTTAATTGTCCATCAAGAGAAAACAAATAACTAAAGTAATGAATACAAAATTTATTGACGTTAATAAATAGGAGTACATATAAATGAATTAAGAAACAAAAAAAAAACACAAAACCTAATTTAAAATTAATTTAATTGCCTGAATAAACAAAAAAAAAAAAAACAAAAGAAGAAAAACAATACAAAGCAGCAAAAAGTAGTAGAATAAAAAAAAATAAAAAACAGTTGCCGTTATTGTTACTGTATCTGCATTCAGATGAATTTATGTGTATTTTCGTTTGCCCGCTGTGCATATATTTGTGCAACTAAATCGAAAAAATTTTAAACAGTTGAGCTGAAAAAATTTACGACAATATTTTTAATTCATTTTAAAATAAATATTTTGATATAATGCAAAAAAGCAATTTTAAATAAATTTAAATAAAAAAATTTAAGTTCATTTTAAAAATAAAATAATCATATTTATGTGTACTCACAAATATATATGGAAGTGCGTCGTGTACGCGCATACAAATATTTTCATATGCATATAAATAAGTGCAGTAACAACACGTTTGTCTATTTAATATAACAAAAGTGCCTCTCATTACTGTGAATGTAATAAATTGTGGGTTGTTTGTGTTGTTCGTAATGTAACAAAAAAAAAAAAAAAATTATATATATATATATATATATATATATATATATATATGTATATATATATGTTTATATACACTTACATATATATACATATATATGTATTATATATATATATATATATATAAATAAATGTACATAAATAAATAAATAAAAATAAAAAAAAATCCCATAATATACATAAAAATTTGTTACCATACGTGCATATTATAGTAATTAGTGCCGAGCGTTCATCCCGACCCGCCTGCTTTTTGCATCTTCTAACCCTGGTAGGTAAGTTTTACTTAATTGCACCTTTTACTAATTTATCCATATTGCCACACGACCATCGAATATTTAGTTAATATTTAATAGGAAACTTTGGCATTCTAAATATTCATTTCGGTTTGAAAATGCAATTTAGAATATTCTCTAAACATTATTAAAACATAATGCTGTTTGCCATAAAATTTTATAATGAATTTATAATGACTTACCAAATGATAAATATGCACGAATTCAATGAATCGACCTAAAATGCTAAATATAAATAATAAATATTAGAAAAATTGTGTTTTATCTTAATAAATATGTTTAACTAATTAACTTAAAATGTTCATAATTACGTATGCGGATTGCACTACGTAAACGTGAAGATCTTGCATTTGCATTTTGAAAGAGAGAACGTTTGCCATATTACGATATGATCGAACTTTTTTCTTGCTTCCTAACAATTCTAGAAATTGGTTACGGAGTTTTTCATTTTGCTTTATTAATTTGCTTTAAAAGTTGACGCATTTGTTATACTCGCTAAGACTAGTGGTGGAGGATATAAAACGTTTAGATGCGAATGTACATAAGATCCAGAGGGACATGAATACATCTCCGTCTTATATTATATTGATCGGTTTAGAATAATATTCCAAATGCATTTAACAACCTTCTCGCTCCGTTTCATGTCCGTGCAACTTTATGTTCAACCGACAGGTGGCAAGGTTTTAGTTATTTTGACGAGATACGGGATGCATTGAGCCAGCGCTTTGATCGAACAAGCGAATGAACCAATCAACATGGACTTGATCTATATTGATTCCAAGAACTTCGATCAGTTGAGCGAATTTTTTCCCCTCCCTCCTATATAACGTTTCCAACGAAAAGTAGAAAATGATATTCGGGCGTGACCGAATCTATTTTGCCCATCACCGTTATCCCAAAACAAACTAAAAAAAAAAGGAGAGAACTACGTTTTCTTATTCTTTACTATCGGGTGGCATGCGTAAGTGATTTTTTCTCTTTTCAGAGTAAAAGTGAAAGTTTATATGGTGTATGTTTGTGGTTTACTTTAGTAACAAACGAAAAAAAAAAAGGAAAAGCAAAGGTGTTCATAGTTTTTGTTTCATAGGCGTGCGGACATTTAGATGAGTATTTTGAAAAGTTTGCGTCATTTTCAAATTCTTTTTCAAGTTTCAAGCTTCAAGTAGGCAATATTTTCGCTTTTGCGAACGGGAGATACCGCACAAGTGGGCAGACGGACAGAATTTATATACTTAATGAGGTTTTTGAAGCTCGCTTCTCTGCCCTGTAAACACTTTGAGAACAAAAAAATTGATATTATAACGCATGCGCCGATTTCTTCGATTTTTCTACAATTGCTACAGCATCACTCATAGAATATACGTTGAAATTGTTGCAGATTTATCTGTTATAGTTTATGGGCAATGAGCCAAAAACCAATATTTTATTTCTTTTGAAAAACAGGGTTGTTCTCAGTTTACGTAGCATAGTAGGCGTGTCATTCGATCGATTTGGCCCGTTTTCAATACCAACATGCGTGCAAGGACTTTCAATGTTCTTGCCAAATTTCAAGTCAATAGCTTTAATTTTGCGGCGAGGAGATTGTTTACAATACGCAGACGGACAGACGAAGTTGCTCAAATCAATTCATAACTTAATGCTGATCAAGAATACATACACTTTGTAGGGTCTCTCTGAAGCTTGCGTCTGCGTTGCAATCGTTTTGACAAAATGAATATATACCTCATCCTTTGTTGATGGGTAAAAAGAAGTCGAGTTTTTAATGTTTCATGAAGGAAATTGATCCGTAACATTCATTTGACATATAAACTGATTATTGGACAATCAGAATTGAATTTGTTAAGTTTCGACCACGTCGATTTAGGCTTTCGATACACTCCCGTAGACATGCCTTTGTGTAATTTCTGGTCTCTTATCACAACAAAGGTTGATATTTTGTGAAATGATGATGCGTGATGATGGTATTTAATGATCGGTCTCGCTAGACTAAAATTTTTTTACTTTATTTTGTTACGATAAAGAGTCATTTGGGTTGAATTTTTTTTTTAAAACAATCCGGAATATAACGTCGAAGATTTCTGCAGGTTGAACACAAAAATAAGACGTGGACAGACATCAGACAATAGACAGACTGACAGGCAGGCGGACAAACAAGACTAAATCGATTCAGAAAATGTTCATGAATTGTGATCGATATAATAAACGATGGAACTATATTAGGTACATACACATACATCCGACACAAGTTTAAAATATCCTGTACTGCTGCCAACCGACTCGTTTAAAATTAACGAAATACTTTACAATTCTTGTTAGATCGACGTTATTGTTATGCAATATTTCGCCTATATAATGAAGTTTTTCTTACTAATCCTTAAAAAAACTCTTCATATCCGCTTTCTCCGATTTATATTCAGTCAATGCGTTCAAGCTGAGAACATTAGAAATTTGTAAATGTGAACTTAATATATATCACCTAAATTGATAATGAATGACAAGGATGCATAATTCAGGTATAAGCCTCGGTGTAAATTTCTGTGCCCTATGCACATACGATCAAGTTCTTTCGCTCTTTGCCTTAATTAACGAAATGTAAATATATGCCGGGTATAGAGTTTGAGGATGGCTACCGAACATCATTCGTAATCGTTGCACAACGAAGAAATCCAATTTCCTGTAGAACTTGTCTTGGGATGCCTTCGATTTTATCATATTCTCGTAAAACATTGAAGACAAAGAGAAATAAGTAAATAATTTGTTTAGACATAATTAAGATGTTTTAATACAAATATGCAAATATCTGCACTAAAAAAATGATGCATACATATTGCATATCTATGTATATCTACATATATAGACATATATGAGTGTACAGATACGTAGTTATTTCGATGCTTTCATAGCGACAACATAGTTTTAATGAAATTTATAAACACGATAAAATATATTCCACCTTCTTTTTGAAGAGTGTAGGCAAACACTTTAGAGCTGCATATAAGAGCAAGAAAGATGCATTATGCATAAATATTGAACGGTGACTACGTATGACATACATATATGTACGCACACATGCGGCCTATAATGTGATGTTTATATATTGTGTCAAATGGTGTCAACAATGACACCTTCTTCCACTTCTCGATATATAGAAAATTATAATTTCCGTTGTAAGCTATTGAAGACTTGAGTGCACAAAGTTCGGCTCGTAGAAGTGGAACCACACCTTCTGTGAGCTAAGCTATGGCATATTGTATTATTAATAGAGAAAGAACTAAAATATAAAAAGTATTTAACAAATGTTGTAAAACAACAATAAAAACAACAAATAAGGAAAAAACAAGGGTTTCCATATAACAATTACTATGCATGTATGTCATGTATTTCTGTACGTGTGTAAGAGCAAGCAGTAGGATCCTGAAAAAAAAAGTTTTTACTTGTAATGAACGTTTTGTTTTCAATGTCTTTCCGCACCAAACACACCCGTTCAGTTACATGAGTTCAAAAGAAAAGTAATAAACATTCAACTTTTGTCAGGCCTCAGTCAGTCAGGCAGTCAGTCAGTCAGTCAGTCAGTCATTCAATCATTCTGAATAGCCAAATTCATTCGCACATACGTAAGCCCATTCATATACATGCACAAGTTGTTCTACGTACATTTGTACATTTGTTAGTTTCTTATACAAAATTCAATGCATAAACTAAACGGCTCACTAACATCTTTGAAGGCCGCTTGACTTGTTTAGTTTATGATTTTTGTACTAAAAAACAGACGTTGAAAGTAAATTTATTCTGTTATTAAGCCGATATCATCCAAATGAATTTATGAAATATCCTATCCGTTACGTTACATTACGTATTTATAGGGCGTTCTTTTTCTTTTTTCTTTTTTGTGTTTAAATAATGATAGAACTTCCGACCGGATAGCTGTCATTTGTTTTGTTTTAATGACATTATGTATAATCATTTCATGTGATTGAGCATTGGTGACAGATCACGGCAGCGGTAACATTTCGTTCTCCTACCAAAATGATTAATTCATTGAAATTTTGTGAGAAAAATTGTGAAGAAACTACTTGACAAATGTGTTACATAAATCAGTCTGTCGGTGAAAATGTGATCTAACACACACGGCATCGAATTATTTTTCTTTAAGAAGATGTGTGTGGGCTGTTGTGTTGGGTTGATAAAGCAGCCGCAATCGACAACATAACTCGTGTTATTAGCCTGTTATTACCTGTCTTTCCGTTGAATGTCTTTCCATGTGTTTTCGCATTCAACTTGTAGATCGCACGAAATTTCAATCTGACGGGAACCCGCAATCGTTACCATATAAGGCTTCTCATCAAAAGTAGGCCTTCAAATGGCAACAACGCGCAATAGTTGATATTTTATGACGAAGATAGGCAAAGAGTTATGTTATGCCTTATAGTGCGGAATAATCAATAGTGGGTTTTACGCCGCTGTCACATTCTACCCGGTCTGTCATTGTAAAGAAACAATCTATGCATTCTCAGCCGCCATTAATCATAGACTGAACTTGGGCATGAATTTTATTTTTTATTTCAATATCTGTTGTCAGAAATCATATAGAAACGAAAATTTTATGCAAACATTTAAAACCTTAATCGATTTCATTCGATCCCTAGGGTAAACTTAAAAGTAGAATTCACTTTCTTAAGCACACTTCATAAGTCATAAAATGTCTAACCTCATTTTATTTATTAGACCGTTTGTAGAGCTCTGTTAAATGGGTTTGCAGACGTCTTGGTTAGTAAGATTCGAATTTATCCTCACACTCTTCGAAAATTTTTGCCATTTTCATTTCAACGACTTCTGGTGACGACCCGCAAACATTTCACATTTCTCTTTTTTATACTCAGTTCAATATGTCGTATTTGGCATATTAGTGGAATAGGGAATACTACCACATGTTGTTCAGAAGGCCACTTTTACTTTATTACGTAACTGATTTAACTGATGCCGTGAATCTTCAAAGGTATGGAGAAAAAAATTTATTAACTGAACAGAAATATTCCTCTTGAGATTTCAAGAGCCTCCCCAACCGTTCGGCCAAGAATGGCTGTGTAGGAAGAAAAAAAACTTTCTCCGGGATGCTATAGCCTAATGTCGTCTACCGCTTCACTCCTGCAATAATGTAATCGATTTTATATCCATTTAAGAGCATTTCAAAACAACCAGTGGCGCTGTCAAGAGATTAAGAGTGTGTGATGGATATTTTAGTGTTTACTATGAGTTCGGCTAAAAAATCGTACGTTGTATACATTACTTTCGTGCCATTTTGTCTGGTATTTGGCAGTCTGTAAAGTGTAAAAAGTGCGATTCCGCCTTTGAGGGAATAAGCTCTCCCGACACTCTATATTGTACATTTTTCGAGAATGAAGAACGAGGAAGAGTATTTTAGTGTTACTATAGTACAAAAACTTCAGAGCTATAGACGCGTGTTTTTCGAAACACGACTTTTCAACAAGCAGGATAATTCCAACACCTTTCATTCTCTTCGTTCGGGGTTCTCACCACACCTTTAAAATGACCTTTTAAACTGTACTTTGGCTGTAAACTATATATGTATAAATGAGTGGTTCTGTTTTCATATTAAACTCGAATTTGCACCAGTGGTACTTTATGCCACAGAGTGTCTTGAATTGAAGGTGTCTCTTGGGTTAGACTAATCAGCGCATTTATTGATAAAGTGAAAGATTTCACCTCAACTCGTCTTCTCAAAGTCTACGGCAAATCTCTAAATGACTAAAGACGAATGACTGGTCTATGATGTTACTAAGAGCCCGCTGTAAATGAAAACAAATCTATGGCGGACTATGATAAAGCTAAACTGTCGCTATTTATAGGAGGCAGTACTCTAAAGCGCCTATACCTTTGCAGTCTTTTTCTGCTTAAACTTGTGTTGCAGATTTATCAATATACGAGAATGTACACAATATTTGAAGTCGTTGATGTTGCAATTGTGTTGTTATTGTCGTTATTAATGCAGTGATGTGGTTGGTAGCGATATATTGCATATGTATGTATGTTGCGGTGCGGTACTCTATCAATGGGACGTAAAAATATCATCAAAAACAAATTCGATAAAGATGAACATGTTGAACATGTCGCCCTCCACTCGCATGATGATGAGTCGGTTACTCTTTCGCTCGGTTTGTATATATTTTATGAAAGGTTCATACTTATAATGGTATGCACAGGCCTTAAAAACGCACATTCACACAAATACATATGCATATTTTGTGCTTTTATGTATATTTAACAGCACGCATAAATTAACTTTTCTTTTCTTTTTTTTTTTTTTTTTTTTTTTTTGGTTAAGAGCAGCAACAAATCACATTTACTTTTTAAAGTCTTACTCTGATGGATATTGTGTCAAAATAATGGGCGTAGCAGCGGCGTAACATTTTTTGAAATTACTCAAAAAATCACATTAAATATAAATGATGTTATAAAAGTTAAAAGACATATGCACACACATTCACCGCACGACTCTGACAAACTCTTACTCATACACACGCACAAGTAAGTTAATAACTTAATTAAGAATTTAACGTTATATTTAACATTTGACTTGCAGCGTTTTTTCTCGCATTTTTTAATAATTGTGAAAAAAAAAGTATTTTACAATCTGGGGTAACCGTGACCCGCCCCCTTTTACACCTTTTTTTTTTTAACAATTTAATAACTTTATCTTTATATTTATGTGTTTTTTCGGTTTTTTTTTCTCTTTGCCTTTTTTTTCATTTACAATTTCGAAAGGTTAAGTTTATTAACCCCACACCAGTCACTCTTTCCTTTATCGGTGTGAGTGACATATGTTAGATTTCTTCCGTTTCATACAAACATTTGCAAAGTCGAAGGAAACATCCATTCATTTGAATGCGAAACTGTAGGAAAAAAGTCTAGTTTGCTATGCAAACACGCCTTACATTTCACCTCGCTTTGTCTACGCTTTCCCATATGCGCTGGAGTTTTTCCTCATCGTGAGCAATTTTTTTTTTGTTGTACTCAGGTTTGTTTTCTTTTTTCCATAGTTTCATCAACATGTTACAGCAAATGGCCCACTTTAGCACTCACTTGTTATTAATATTTGACAAAAACAGCAAAAACAACAAAATAATGCTAAACATTTTTTGAGGTTTTTCCGCAGTCGTTCCCCTTTTGCGTCCTGAATGCTGTCTTCAATACGAAAATGTTTTCGTCTTTTCATATTTTTTGTTGCCAAAAACAAAAAAAAGGAGAAGAAACTAATAAAAGTTTTTACCTTAAACAAACATTTTTCATTTAGTTTAGATTACAGAGCAGCACGAAAAAAGCCAAAGAGAAAGAAACCAAAACGACAGAAAACGACATTTGTTTTCAGTGACTGACTGGTGATGAATGGAAAAAAGTTTATCTAGGTTTCTAAAACAGGCATATTTTCCATATTAAGTAGATCAGCAAATATTTTTCCATAATCTTTATAAATATTAAAGTGGCACTTAATTGATGCAATAGTCGGTTTTCTCTTCACTGCGAAATTAAGAGGACGTTAATATATGAAAAAATTAAATAAGGTACGAAACATAAAAACGTTTTTCGAAACTTGGCAAAACTTAATACTACTTTGTCTATCCTGGGAATGAAAACACGAAGGAGCTCGACCAGTAACCGACTACGTCCATCGCAGAAAGTAGCCCAACATGAGCCAATAAAATGTTTCCTAACTAAGAATATTTTTTGTATCTATCAGTGAAGGACTAGTGCCGTTTCCCTGACTTTGCACGGAAATGCTAACCGCAATGTCCCCGTGCTCCTTCAACAAGTACAGAAAATTCGCAAATTCTCAAAAACAAGTTATAGTATGCAAGGGGGGAAAAGCTTTTGCCTTCGAAAAATGAAACATTTCAAACTTCCCATTATTAGGCGCAAGCGGGGAAGTTTCTTTAAGCATATATCAACACATTGTTCTCATTTTTAAGTTTTAAGTGAACGATTGTGCGAAGTCCACTTCTCTGGTAAAATCATTACGCCGTCACTGTAGAATTTCTCAGATTTCTAGGCGAAGAACAGAAACAGATTTCTTTCGAGGTCCGCTTGACGTTATTGAGAGAGTTCTATAGAGATCAAAAGAAGTGATAGGCGGATGGGGCAAGGATCCGATTTTTCGCAGTGTTTTGAAGAATTTCTTAGACTTTGTCGAAAAATCAAAAGGTCTGGAGCCAATGCGAGCAGCCCATTTGCGTGTTCTTGGTTATCAGAAAGCATCTTCACCGTAAACACCACGAATTTTTTCGCAAATTCACCAAATCTTGTCGTCTTGATCGAAGCGCTATTAAAAAATATAGCGAACGTTGTAAGAATGTGATCTCATTGTCGAGATCCGGTTATTTTCGGTAGAGCAAATACGTGTGCCACAAATAGCTTAGGAACTATCAAAATTTTTTTGCTGTTGCTGAGTAGCACGATCTAAAGCTAATCATTTGGAAAAGCTCACAGCAGTGTCACACAGTGGCACTTAGTCACTCGAGCCGTGAGCTTCGATTTTAAAACACCATCTACTGCATGCACAAATTTGTGCATTTTGTTCAATTTAAAAAGGTTGGAGCTTTGGTTCACTTAGATGTAATCAATCATTCTTTGTGTAAAGTCTTAAGTCTAGTCTAGTAAGTTAGCATATATTTCAATGTTTGCTTTCGTTGGAGAACCGTTAATGCGCAGCTATTGACACATTATAGTTTATTTAGAGAATTACACATTTTGAAATCCGTATGTAAGATAGAAAAGGAATTCTATATTTCCCGCACGAAGACAACGAGGACTGCATTTACTAGATTCAAGTTGTTGTTGAAGATAAAGTTGCGAGATGGAAATTTGGATGGATCAGAAACGGATATGCCTAGACATCAACAGGGTTTTCAAGGCGTTCCAGTGATGAAAATGATGATGATGATCTTCAGAAAATATAGACTGCATAGAAGACGTAAGATCGCTCTTCATTGGTGACGATCTTTTGTCTATTAAACGCGAAGAAACAAATGAATGACCAAAACCATCACAAATATAAAACAGTGGACTATGCTGCACAACGAGAAAGTGGTTTGCATTTCATCCGGTATTGCATACATTAGCGGTGGGTAATGCGTTGATGTAAAAGAAATTCAGCTCACGTGAGGAATAACGAAAATCAGTTTGCTTGACGACAACTCGAATGTCAACTCGCCTTTTTTAGCCTTGGCTCAAGTCTTCCACTAAGCGGTTCGCTGACTATGTGAGTCTCAAGGCCTACATTCCTTTTTTTTCTTTATCGTTTCATTCTCTGAAGACCACTAATTGACTTTAATAGAAAAGGAAAGATAAGTAATCAACAAACAAATATGAAGCGTTACGTAACTTAAATTAGCATGAGATTATTTAGAAGATATAATACGTTTGATAAGTGCTTCGCTACGCATCTTTGTATGGCTTCCTTGCATATAAATTCTGAGCTGATTTTATTTGTAAAAATCTTTTAAAAACATTCTTCTAAACGAGGGAAAAGTCAAATGCTATATTTTTTTCGTTTTTTTTTTTTTTTTTTTTTTCTTTTCGTTTCGCTTCATGAGTAAGAAAAACCGCAATTTTCTGCACATATATCAAAATTCATGCGGTTTTCAGATTAATTTCACGCTTTCACATGAAAGAAAGATTCTCAGGGATAACATGAAAGAGCAGCAACAAAACAAGCGGCAATAACTACGATGACAACAACGGCAACAAATCAAGTTATTTTAAAACTTTTATCATTTAATGAAACACGCATCACCGCACAGATAAGTATTGGGCGAGTTGTCACTACTATCCCAGTTAAAGTGTTAATGTTTAAATGCATGTGTCTGTATGGGTACACGCTTGTGGATGAACGAAGGTATGCGAATGCATATGCAAACATTTTTTAAGAATCCTGTCAAAAGCTTCGTTTGTTTCTTCTGCACCAATTGCTCAAATTTCCTGTCATTTGCGAAAAAAAGCTATGCAAAAATATAACAACAACAGCAGCAACAAAAACAACTACAATAAGCAAAGAAAAAAAGAAAACGAAAATAAATTAAAAAGCAAAACAAAAAAAAAAACAAAAAGTGAAATAAAATATAATTCATGCTGCTTCGCTATAATACCTTCTACGGTAGGTATGCAATGGCAGGCCAGGCCAGGGGGTTAAACATATCATTGACAATACACCAAATCAGTTGTTTTTGTTGCTGTTATTCATAAGTTATATATAATATGTGTAGAAATAATAATTAAAAATATTGCCAAAGTATGGCGCAGCGATAGGTTTGAGATGATACCGGCATACATACGTACACATCTGTACGTAAGTACGTTATAAATGATTGTATATATATGCAGTGTGTGTGTGTGTGTGTGTGTAAGTATGCGTGTATGTGAACGTGTGCGAGTATACGATATATATAACATGATATTTCAATGACTGTTGGTGTTGAGTAGTCGACACTCCATATAATACTTATGTTTTTTTATATCTTTATTGGTGTTGTTTTTGCATAAAATTTTATTTATCCTATAACATGTTGATGACACAAATGGTGGTGGTTGCTGTTATTGCTGATATTTGTTACCACATTATAATATATAAACATACTATTTTCTGTTTCATTCATACACACATATACACACACACACACACACACACACACACACACACACACACACACACACACACACACACACACACACACACACACACACACACACACCTATATATATTTATATGTAAACATACATATATGTAGGAATTATATCATTTCACATTACACACTTATTTGGCTGAAGGTACGAATCTGAGCCAGCATATGAGCGCAAGTTCTTAGATGTGTTCGAAATGTCACTTGAAGTGTTAAAAATTTCACTTAAAAATGGAATTTTTAGAGTTTAATATCCACAAAACCAATTACTATACAGTATTCTTCAGTTAATTGAGAAAATAATTCGCTTCAGCACATCTCCTTGGAAAAGACATTTTCTCACTTGTATTTATTTTAAATTTTTAGTACATTAATAATATATGAACCTTAAGGTTACGCTTCTCCCTTCCTACCGATCGGCCTTAGTGGTCCGAGCCATATACGGTAATACCACACATTCGATAAAAGTTCTCCGAAAATTAACAGGCAATCAACTCATTTTTTATTACGCATCATTTGACAGAAGAGAAGAGGCGCCTTTTGTTTTGTTTACAGTTTTGCTTAGTTTGCATACAACACGTTTATAGAAAACTATATTGTATAGGCCTTTTCATGCATAGTGCTCTTAATCGTATTTCCATTTGAAAAACTGCTTTCTTTCTCTCGTCCGTGCGACAAATTGCTGCCGTCTTACGTCACCGCTTAAGATCAATTCTTTCAATTTCTTTAAAAAAATAAAAAATCATCAAAATAAAAATCATAAGTCCCACAGAGTTGTTAAGTATCAGCGTAATCTATAAAATCGGACTATCAGTTGCCTTGCTCACAATGTTAGCTAAAGTCGACGCTTTGGTTCGCCACCACTTCTTGCTCTCTGTGGTCATGGAGCACAATACAAGATTGACACATTTTCGTAAATTTTAGAGAAACTTTTCTTATGTAATTTGAAATTCGGCACCTTTTTCATTTTTTTCTGCCATATTTCACTTCTTTTACTTCAGCTACTTTCTGTCTCACTTTTTTATATCCCTGAGTAAGAAATGAATACAAAAAAGGATGAATGAAGAAAAAAGGGAAACCTCTTAGCAAGGAATTGCACACGGCACTGATCGCGTTCTTATATATTAAAAACGATGGCGCATTATCACTGAAATTAGGCTCCGATATAGACAACGTGGAACATAACCACCGTAAAAGGCAAAAATTAGGCATCCCAATGGATATTTAGTTATATCGCTTGATGTAGGACGTTTTCATTAACAACTCGACTATGACAACAACAAAACATTGACGAAAGCTTAATGAGGTTTTCGTTTTTTGAACTCACAATTGAGGTAATCCATGAGTATAGGTATTTCACACACATAGGCAATTTTTTTTTACTTACACTTAAACATCATTCTTTACACAATCATTTAAGGCTAGTGGATGGATACAAAGATTATATTAAAAATCTACGATGACATTAGATCACCGAATGGAAGACTTTATTGATAAAATACAGGTCGTCGCATAGGATTAAAGGACCGCAGTGCCGAATTAAAATCGATTGAAGTCCGATACGCTGTAAAAAACACACATACACACACATGCGCACAAAAAGTATAAAGTTGCCTTTTTCTCGGTTTCGTGGAAACTTACAGTAAATTTGGAAATTTTTGTGAAGTTTAGACGTCTCTTAAATGAAAACGACTGTACGCTAAAATGAACCGGTCTGACATGTTGTACATTGATCTGTCCGCATCTATGCAACCATACATCTGTACATATGTATGTAGTCATTTTTGGTGTGAAATGTGATGGAACACTTGCCGAAATGCCAACGAGGCAAAGAACTCTCAAATACCACAAGAATATATCTTTTAATATGCATAAGTATACACACGCATATATTCATATAAATATACGCAAATTGCAAGTTTAGAATAGGTATACAAATATACATATATATGATATACATACATAAAATCATACACATACATGTGTGTGTAAATGCAATAATATTCACATGTCCCATTCGGTTTTCTTTTTTAAAAATATATAAAAAAAGGGTTTTTATTCATTTTTTTCGTTAGTTTCTTTCCTTTACTTTTAGCATACTCGTCGACTCGGTGAGGTGTCAATTTCAACACCCCGGTTCCAGTATTGTGTTCCTCGTGTTCTTTTCTCTTTCACTCTCTCTCTCTCTCTCTCTCTTTGTCAATTTCTCTTTCTCGCATTGTTCTTACTTAGTTCTTTTTCGGTTTTCAAGAAAAAAAAAATGAATAAATAAAAAGAACGTTTTCTTTAAGTGAAATACAAAAATTCTAAACGACATGTTTGTTGACGTGTGCGCTATGCTGCTGCTGTCAAATTTTACTTTTGTAGACATTTCTTTTAATAGTATTGGATATGAAAGGGTTATATATATATATATATATATATATATATATATATAT